>CAAKHC010019144.1:142629-184108 GCA_901007825.1 Macroramphosus scolopax | reverse complement strand
TATTTGATGAGCTGGAAGCGTCGTTGATTGAGATTGGGGAAAGAGAACGTGTTGGCAATGCATGTAGAGTGAAACATTTAGTGAAAGTTGGTCTCAATTAAGAGATGTTGACCTGGAAACTCGGAATATGCGAACGAGTTCTATCATTGATGATCTGGCAAATTGTAGATGATTGAAGTGTGTTATTAAACACCAAGGGTCAAATATTTTAATTATATACCAGTATGATGCGATATAGATCTTTTCAATGCTCAATCGACTCAAGCCGGGATAACATAAAGTCTGTGATTATATTCCATAGATAGTACAAAACGCGTTCATACGTGCATGAAGTACTAAAGTACTGGACATTCTGAATATAATAATTACATTGTGACAGATGCACCACTGTGAAATCTCTGTCCAACAAGAGATGCTGTTCGCTCTACCATTCAAAACAATTTCCTCGACATAACAAAAGGTCATTAATTGTGATTGATGGAGACTCGCAGACATCATTTCACAGTTTTGCTATACCTGCTACTATGCTGGAACCAAGCCATTACTCCATGTCACCTTACATTCTAACTCCCATTTGTGAAATGCATTAATGAATCCTCTATTGTCCACATGAGAAAGAGTCCGCCATAATCAACACAAACCCCAAAAAGATGTGGTTTACATTCACAAAATGCTAATAATTACAGGGACACATGACAAAGCAGGGAGATTGTATTCAGCCGTCGCTGCGGTACACGGTGGAATTGATACTCTCTGGGTGTGATGACAGACGGCCTGTCTTGATTAAAAACATGCTTCAAGAACACAAAGTATCTCCATGCCAACACTCTTGATTGTATTTTTTCCTATAAAAAATATAAATTGAACTTTGGTCCTAAAAGAAACACACACACAAACACAAACAAACAAACAAACAAACAAACACACACAAACACACACACACACACACATACACACACACACACACACCTACGCACGCACACACACAGTATGTTTGCCGCCTTCTCATTACCAGACTTGGCAAGCAAAATGCTTCCACACCGCTCGGTGGCAAGATTCCCAATTGTCAAGAGTACAGCAGTGTGGAAGTGTGACAATTTAAAATTACAACTTTGGTCTTTGGGAAAACAGTGAAGATTGTCACTTGCCTGTCTAAAGTTTGCATGTATTTTCGGGGATTTTGTGCCTTGATGAGATGTTTCACAGTAGAGACACTTGATTCGACTGTTGTCGGCAGGCTTTGTCATCAAACATAAGTCCCAAACATAGTAATGTCCTCTAGCGAACGTAGTAATTATGACCAGAGGAAAGTAAATGATGTCTATATACAGAAAGAAAATCGGCATAGGGTTGGTTAATCACCAGAGTTTGCAGCTAGAGACGACAATCAAGTCCAATTAACAATATTCTTACAGCTTCGTACTGCATAGACAGCCCAGTTTTATGAAGCTGGATGGTAGAGAGACAACAGGGGATGAGGATTCACAAGATAGGCTCCCCTCCTGGATTCCAACCAGCAGTTCGGGGTCAGCACCCCCACATTAATTATAGGTCAGATACCTGTTTAGTTGGTACATCCAGTTAATGGATTTCTGAGTGCTGTACGCATTTGACATTTATAGTATGGCAGCTCAAAACAATAATATGATGGTTTCGGAGTGCCAGACGTTTCCCACAGAAATGTTTTTTTACAAAGTAATCAACAGGTAAGATCTCTCTCCTGAAAATTTGAGCAGATTCCTAAACTAACCCACAAGTTGATGGATGGTGTAACACAGTGGATCCATTAATAGTCCCAAAAATCAACACGTAATGAACATCCTCCTCGATTTTCATTATCCGAGGGGGTGAGAAAATCAATCATCAATCATGGCTTGAAAGTGTTTTAATTATCTAATGCCCCTTCTACTGAGGACTGGCTAAATGGCTCCATTCTACAGCCACTTAACTGGTTAAACATTAAATCCCTCCAGAATCCCACTAATCCCGCCTGACGATCAGATGCACTTGTGACAAGCCCCACTCACCCATCACTGCCAGAGCTGTGCCCTTGGCTAACTCCCTCTTTAGAGTTTCCAGCACTTCCAGGCCACTGCCGTCCAGATTGCACCTGTTGATAGTGCTATTGGACGAGCTTATCCAATGCAGCTTGTTGGCAGTGTAGTCTATTGAGAGACCTGAGAGGAAGACAAGTGCAGAGAGGTCAGCAGGGTGGAATTGATCATGACGGCTCCCTAGGATAGTTAGCAAGAAATATCAGAGCTTTCAGTATTAACAGTCTAATCAGAGACATAGAGATTATACAGACTAAATAATGTAGTAGACACCAGAATAATGAGCAGAATACACGAGAGGAAGCTTTTACTGAGAAGTGTCTATCATCTCGAAAAGAATATGAATAATTTGCTTTTGACCGTATTAAAAGTTCTGCACATTTGCACATTTAGTAACCATGCAGAACTGCATTAAGATTAACATTCTGTGGTGTGCATGCATTCGGTGGGACGGCTGGAAATACTGTTCTGTTTATGTGTATGTCAGGCCGATTTTAGAGGAATATCTTTATGTAAAATAATTCCAGCTGGCATTCAAAATGACCGAGAAGCAAGACTGACGGCTTTTAAATCCATTTCTCGGAAGACATTATGTTTTTTCATATAATACCACTATTAATGGTGGGAACTGAAAGCTATTTCGGTCGCGGACCTCTGGACAACTCACTGTCTCCCCACCATGTGTTGGATTTATGTCTGGCACATTCACGTTCACAATGCATCATTAATTTACCCCTGTCCCCAGGTCTACCCCATAATCATAAATGAAGCCAGTGAAATACGGTGCTCCCCGCTATCTGTATTGCTGACAGGCCCGGGAGAATGAAGAAATACAGTGAGGACGATGGTGTTGTTTGTGTGAAAACGGGGTGGTTTGACCTTGAGCTGTGTGACAACAGCCACTAAAGATGAAGACCAGCTGATTGTTTTTTTGCTAAATCAAGCAGCAGTTAGTAAGTGCAGTGTGCATCATGCAGGGAGAAGATTTACCACTCAAAATGCATGAGAGTATGATTAACATATTAATTCAATTCAGCTTTATTTATATAGGCTCAAATCACATATTACAAGGCCTCTATGGGCTTTACAGTCTGTACAATGTGCAGAACACACATATCAACTTCCAAAAATCATAAGGTGCTGTATATTTAATTTTAACCACATTTTCCAGTATATTGTAGTTCAGGCACCCAGAAATGTTTAATCGATCCCTCTCAATGTCCACAGCAGAGGACATCCACATCCTGCTGACTCTCGTCCTGCTTGTCCTACTCAACAGCAGTTTGTCAGAATGTAAACAATGATCTTTATCGTTGATATAAGATTTATCATCAGTGTTTTCAGCTGTGTTGTTCTGTATTTTCTGTATTCTATGTTTACCTGTAACATATTTGATTCCTGACATCAGTGACTGTACATTTTGCAACACTTGACACTACAGTAAGTAGCTATCAATATTCTAAAAATAACACTATGAAAGGTTGGCTGTTCAGTAGGACTTTTCACCGTTGAGCCAGCAGCGAATTTTTGTGTAAATGTGACAGACATGAAGGCAGGACAGCGTCACATGCCGACGCTGTTTTGTTACAAGTCACACATCTGATTTTGTTACACCAGCATGCCTCCAAAACAACCCAGTGGGGCGGCATTACCCCGGCTTTGTTTGATTCTGTGTAAACAAGCAAAGTGGCATAATGTTGTGAATTAACTTTTTTTTTTTAAAGCTGTATTGCAGAATCTCATTTTTAGCACCAGAACACTTTCAACACCAGCAGGAACGTCTGAGTGATAACTTGTCTTGTGTTGCTGTTGGTGCTAGATGACTGTAGGACTGCCTGTTCCTGTCATCCCTTCATTACTATCGGATCCATATTGACATTATGTGGTAAAAACTATACATCTGACTCACTTTGAAGTGAATAAATATACATCATATGATGTACATATCAATGCATGGAGATATTTCTATTTTTCATTGATTAAAACAGTTTAAGACAAATTATGATTTGAACCAATTTTATTTCATGTTATGGGATAATTGGCTTTAATATTATGGATTAAATAAATCTGGAATTAAATACATATAGATGCACACTGCAAGTATGCAGGGTCTTGTTCGTTTATGTATATCTGTTTGTTTGTAGTTGGATTCAACAGTTCCAGCCGATGGACGTTTTATCACATGTGAAACAACCTCCTGCCTGGAGGTGCAGTAGGAGGTCTGATTCATTATGCGACCCAAAGCTCTCGTACTGACCTACAGGTTCCCTCTGGTTCTGGTAGAGGACCTTGCTGTTGCTCCCGTCCATGTTGGCCATGTTAATAGTGTTACCATCTGTCCAATAGATTTTCCTGTGTAAAAAATGAATAGTTAGACATCCAACTGGGCACATAGACAATCAGTGAAAGTCATTTATTACGGCAGAAAATGGAAAGTAAACCAATTGATTATTTTCCTCTGACAACCTTTCAAAGATCTGAACAAACTGTTCGAGCTAATAAACATGTTTTCTTTTTCAATTACAATGTTCTGATCCATTTTGACCCACAGTCAAATTTCTAATTCGATGCATCGAAGGTGAGGTACTGATGAAGTGTACAAACCGCTCTAATCTACTTACCCCTTGGCGGGATGCACTACAAGGCACCTTGGCTTATCAATGCCGTGGATGATGGAAGTCTTCAGGGAGCCATCAAAGCGAGCCACATTGATTTGTGACTCGTCATTTTCAGAGCTGAGCCAGTACAAGTTCCTGGAAAGCCAGTCCAAAGCCAGACCGCGGCAGTTCACTATGTCTGTCAGAAAGTGCATGAATCACTGTCAATGTGGGTACTTTTCTACTGGAATCACTGCAAATATAGTATTTTTACACCGTGCACATATAACATACCGGTACTGTCTCACCACTGACACAATACCAAAGCCTGTACGATATGTACACAAACAAGCTCTCAAATCCTGGATAGTCAACCAGAAGAGCCAGCATCACTGCAGTAAACAGACTGCCATGGTTATCCTTCGCTGGGGGAACTCTATCTAACTCGCAACGCTTGTTTAATCGAAAATTCTCCTCCTCCATTTCCCGCATTCATTCATAACAGCAGGTTTAAAAAAAATGCATTAATTATTATCATATAATCAATCATTGTTATAAGAAAACAGCATGCATGGCAGATTTCAGTGATTTAAATTACTACATCCAAATGTTATAGCACATAGAATCAATATTAGTTGATAGGCACGTGCACTGTGGTGTACACCACACACACCACACACACACCTGGGACTCTGTATTTATTTCATGGAGGTCTGGAACTCCCCTACCTGAGGAAATGATGGTCTCTAGCTTGGTGCCGTTGATGAAAGCCCGTTTTATTGTTTGGGTTTTGATGTCCGCCCAGTAGATCCTCTCCTCCTGGGCGTCATAGTCAACCACCGTGACATCATCAATGTCTGGCACCGTTAGCGCCGTCATGACGTTCATGTACGGGTTGTCGATGTCCACACCGCGGATTTCAGACCGCCGCACGTACAGGAGGAATCTTTTCAATGCTGGTGAGATGATAAATAAATCATACATTCAAGGAAGACCACCTCTGCTGACCTTTACTGTTGGGAGGGTGATGAATACAAATATAACAAAACAACCCCCCCTGTCATTAACATGGCGTCCGATATTCTCACTGATAATATTAGGAGAAAGCGTCAAAGCTGATGATGTTATCGCTCACCGAAGCAGGTTTGTTTGTTGGGGGAAAGCTTCATAAGGTGTGGACAGCTGCAGGACGCGGTGCAGTTATAGTTGATGAGACACAGGTGTGAACAGGGACCACGTCCATCATTCTCCGCACATGGGTTCGAGGCTGATGGGAAGAGAGGAAGGACAGAGCAAGATGGAAATAGAAAGAGAGAACATGTCAGAACATCAAGCGTAAGAGGCTGAGATGACGTCTGGATGAACATGAGTTTGACGGAATTGGATGTTTAACCTTTACTCTGTTCTTATAGCTCTTACCCTCTGACTCAGTTCTCAGAGTTTAGGAATACATTATCATTCATTACTGTTGTATTAACGACATAATAATAATAACTAATAAGTGGAAAGTGTTCAGGTTTAGAAGCAGTTAAAATATGAATTCACAGCGTCTCAACCACATTTTGCTCTTCTCCTTACTTCTCACTCCGTCTATTCTCATATTATTATTTTAATACCCATTCTGCAGTTTTTAAGCTCCCAGAAAAAGCTGAATTTCATTTCATTGATTTAAAATGAACAGTTATCATGAGTGGAGCCTTTTCCTTCAGTCCCTCCTCCAACCGATTCAGATTCACCGAGGCCTCAACCAGAAATTGTCACCCGCAGTTCAATTATTTCCATCCAGCCATTACTCCATTTATTCTGTCAATCAAGTTCTATCATTTCCCCGGCTCACAGAACCACACACAGGGTTTGTGAGCTGGCGAAAAGCCCCCAGCTGACTCAGTGTTCCAACGGGAGGACATATTGCCTTTCACGTGAATCACATAGCAACCATATGACTTCTTTGCAGTAGATAAATAAAGAAATTAGCCGGCCACTGTGCTTAGACAGTTTAAAAGGTGATCATATAACATGCCAGGGGCCTTGAGAAACCAATGGCTTAAATACAAGATTCACTCGGCTGTTGACACCGACATCCAAGGAGAAACATCCCATAAGGAGGCAGGTTGTCGTGGTGTATCGGTCACACAGATGCTGGAATTTGCTGCAGCAGATAGTAACATATTCCTGTTAGCAACCACACGTTTCTCATATGTATGAGTTTAGACACAGGGACCTTTTTTACGAGTCATATTTAATACTGTATTAATGCTCTGGGATGAAGTCTGGTTAGGTTTATAGATACAAACCTAACCAGATTTGGGAAATAGTATGGTTGGGGATAAAATACACACTGTTGTGAAGATCCTGCAGACTATTGGCTGTTCAATTTGCTGTCGTAGCTGCATGTGTTTGTTCCGCACTGTAATGTTAAAGCCTTTCAAGTGTTTCCAGAGAAGCTCCAGTGAACTGCTGCTGCAACCAGCTGCATACTGCTGCTCACTTGCCCCTTCTTAATCACATCCCTCCCTTTCTTATTCTCACTCCCACATGTTCGGGGTCTAGTGGAGCACCACTTCCCCACATTACCCCCACCTCCCTGCTTCACCAAAGCTCTTTAAGGGAGGATTAGGCATGCATACTGTTTTTTTTTTTTGGGATAACCAGCCCTATTTGCTCCCGTTTATCAATGGAGAACAATCACAAGAATGCAGCTCCAGGAAGGAAACAACCTAATTATCAGCAGAGGAAGCACTCAATAGATGTTAACCCGATTACAACCATAATAATTCCCACATAAGTACTGTGCACGGTTTATACTTGAATGAAGCTGGAAGCGTTACATTTTGAAACTTGGCAGTGGTGTAAAAGGCAATCCTATGTAAGACTGATCCATCAGTCAGGTGGTCCTGGCACACATGTGAAGATAATCATCCTATCTATTTCAGACAGAGTATTCACAGAAAAAAAACCACGATAAAGTGATGGGAAAAGATTCACCTTAAAGCTGACATAATATCCTGTCAGTATATGATATAAACTGGTTTACATACGGCTGTTTATTTAATCCTGGGAATCATTAATGTGACTTATTTTCCAGATCATGTTATGACACACAGTAAGTGCTTAAGGTGAATGGTTAGCGAAAGATTTGTAGTCCGACATTAACTCCAAACGTCACGTTTGTCTACAGTAGAGATTGAAAGATTGCATGAAAAACAAACATTGAACGTGACGAAACTTAGTAGTTCCTTTCATCATAACAATCTACTCACATAACAAGTAGATTCAAGGTTAAGCCACAGCTGTTCAGTGTGCAAAAGAAGATGCTCCATGTATTCACATTCAATTAAGAACAGAATATATAATATGTATGACAATAAAAGAATACTGAGGGGAAGCATTAATTCAAGCAGGCTCATTCTTTGCATTGATTGACAGAGCAAGTGAAGGAAGAAACGTAATTAATTACATTATACTGTTGTTTTTTTGCAATGAAAAACAGTCAAGCTATATTAAATTAAAATACACACTTGCTACAGAGGGAGGCTCTTTTGTTGACCTAAAATGTGATCTAATTGATGAGTCTGCAGCTTAAATGGCTGCTCATACAAAAGCCAAACTAAAGAATCATATGAAGCCTGATTCAGGCTAATAAAGTGAATTGCTCATGAACGTTTTCTTACCTTGTGGCTGCCTACTGGGATGAAAGATCTGCAGGTCAAAAGGCTGAGCGCTTGTCTTCTGGATGACGGTGACATTCTGCCCGGTCCACTTATTGGCTCTCGCTAAGGTGTTGGTCCTCCAGTCCGTCCAGTAGACATTGCCTCCAAAGAGAGACACTGCAAAGGGATGGGACAGGTATTCGTGGCCCCTGAGGATCTCAATGACACCACTGCCATCATAGAGTGCGGAGAATATGGCGTCGGACCTGTTTAAAATAAAACAACATAAAAGGTCAAAATAAACTTTGTCATGAATTCAAAATATTTCCTGTTTTAGGCATCTGGTTCCTGTTTTATTTTGAAAGGGTTTTCATTGTGTCATTGTTTGGAATTTCTTCCTGTCTTTGTTTGGTTTGCTGCTGTTTTTGATAGCTTGTCCTCCCCCTACTGTAGTTCACCTGCGTCCTGTTTGTTAATCAGCCTGTATCCAGCTCCCTGACTGTCTTGGTGCTGTTTTGTTTCCCCTCTCGTGTCTACAGTCTGGATTTTGTTTCTTCTTTAGTAGCTGCCTGCCTGCTGAGACTTCAGCTCCTGGGTCCACCTGCCGTCATTCACTGTGACAAGTTTAAACTGCTCTTTAATTGCATTAAAGGGCAAGTTGGTGAAGGAAGATCAACGTGTCACCCACTGAGATACAGATTGAAATGTCAAATTGTTCAGGACTAGCTTTAAACTAAATTAGGCCATCATGAAATAGTATGTCCTTCATTGTTGTACAGATGAAGTGAGGGTCAGGTTTAGTTTTGTTTCTTCAAGAGTGGTGAATCTCCTCCAGCATGTGTGTGACGTGTGAATGCATCTGCACAGAGCATCAAAGATGCATACCGTGCATCCGTCCACACAATCCTCCTCTCCAGATGATCCAGTGTCAGGCCGTTGGGCCAGGCTCCAATCTCCATATCCTTAAACACAATGTGCCGACCTCCTCCACTCATCGACGCAGCCTCGATTCGTGGGAAAGAAGCATCCCAGTCGGTCCAGAAGAGGATGCTTGAGGTAGAAAAGCAAAGTCATCAGTCAGTCTTGTATCACAAGATTTCTTTTAAGCACAAATCTTAGATAAATATTGTATTTTCATTCACTATGAAACTAACTATGCTCTAACCTTTAAACACGTGTACCGAAAGTTAATGTTACTACTCTGGATAAAAAAAGTAAATTCATGTACAAACAACAGAAGCTGCAGTGCAACCCTCCACATCTGAAATAGGTGTTCTAAAACGGGAGGCCATCTGTTTTATTATGACTTTTTATAGCTCAATGAGGCCTGAAAATGAAAAACCATCATCAATGTGACCATCAACAGTATCCTGGGTTCTCCTCCAACCGAGCACACTGCGCCTCCATCCACGAAGTCGACTACAACGAATTAGAAAACGGTCGCTCAGGCTTAAATCACACACTGACGACAACACAACGGTGTCAGGAAGACATATCCCTGCCCAGATCAATAGCGTTATTCACTTGATAAGGCCTCCCTGATCAATGACCCACTACTTTGAGTGGATTCAAGTAATTAGATTAGAATTATTGCCCTGGAATGGAAATGCGCCTTTAGGCACCAAAAGCACCCATTAATCCTACTCTGTGCAGCCATGAAATGTAGTCATCCTCCAGAATGTTAAAGTGTACTATAGGAGAGAGAGCCTGAGCAGATTACTCATTTCTTAAGAGTGTTAAATTGATTTTAAGAATGTGTCTGGGTTTTTGCTTAAATCTGAAATATACTGGCCTCAATATACAACCACTGGCTACTTCTCAGACACATTTATCCAGTAGTAAGCACCTGATGTAAACCACCAGCAAAACACCAACAGCAGATACAATCGATTCCATTGGACACATAATTCACAGCACCATATCATCTGATAGTCTTTCTATAGGCTCCGTGCAGGACAACACTGATAGTTTATTGATACAACTTGTATACAAATCTATTAAACCAGTAAATCCTATAGACCTGATGTGACCCTCAGACAAGCCCGTAATTAACGGTGAATGTAAGTAACACGGTGTTATGATCATTCTTTTAGGGCGTGATTAGGAAGCGGTTGGGAGGGTCATAACTGAAGTCACACAAGGGTAATGGGTCTGACTGGTTGTTAGCCGCCGTTAGACACCTGGAAGACATTGGTTTAGCAGATGTAGAGATGTTTAGCTACACCAAGTGGAACCCTGCGTGGCCGAATGAGCCCGTTCTCAGCTCGTTCGTCACGTGCAGACCAGCTGGGATGTGACTATCATCGAGGCGAGTATGGCGTACTTCCGAAATGGATGGAAACATAATGTGTCTCTCGTCGGTGGGACACTCAGAGCAACGGCTCTGGCCTCCTTGTGAGTGGCGCCAGCGTGACCCTGACAGAAGTGTGTGTTTGAACCCACCTCACCATAACCATTTGCTTTTTGTGCCGAAACCTGGCTACTCTCACTACCGGGCGACAACATTTTCAGGGCTGTGCGCCGGGGAAGCTTCACTGAATGAAAGGCGAATGTGACAGTACCTCGAGGCGCATGGCGGATCATGCTATTCCACCCAGATTCAAATCCTTCTGCACCCATACCCCTTGACCAGGAGGGTACAACGCAGTGACATGGACATAATCCTTCACCAGCCAGAGGCATTAGGAGGACGTGAAACTGGGTCTGTGCTAGCAGTGGTTGGGAAGAGCTATTTTTTCCATTCTATACTCAGGCACTCCCGAAAATGGTAACAAGCAGCTGCTGCCAGCAATTGTTGTCTGCATCACGAATGAAAATGTAATTCAACTGACTTAAATGTTATATAATTTGTGAACATGTTTACAAACAATATATAATAAGTCCGCCTTAATATTGTTTTAATTTTAATTATTCCCAAAAGACCCCAGTATGGATTAATATATAGGGACATACAGTAGTAACACAAGTGAACAGCAACACAAATGAACGTTATGCAATGAATTGTACAATAAATGGTGAATGCATGCACACTAGTATATGACAAAAAAGCATTAATGACGATTGCAATGAAAAAAAAAAAATTAAATGACGCTGAATAATGAAAACACTTTTTAATGCATGAAGTACATGACGGAAGGATGGAAGAGAAACAGGCAGCAAGAAAAGAGTTAGTGTTACTGGATGCTGTTATTGCTACTTTCTATGGTTCTGTGCAATGACGGCATTTGTTGTTTTTCACACCTTCATATGACTCGGTCATATGTGATCAAAATATTTGATGTCAAGTGTTGAACATTTTTTTGAGTGTGTGAGACAGAGTGAAGGGAGATACTCGTAGAGAGAGAGAGCTTTCTGGTGATGAGTGGTTCATGATATTGGGTTTTTGTTATGGTTCTGTGCAATGATATCAGTGATTGCTGACTTTATACTGTTCATGCACTTTAATTAGCAAGTTGCAGATGTTGAGTTGTTAAACAATAGTACATTCATGTCGGTTTGTCCCTCTAATAAGCACAGTCTAAGTAATCATGACAGAATGTGTTTGTCTCAATACCACGAGGAGTTGTAGTCAGGCTTCTTTTGAATGGATTTGCAATAAAAGGTAATTTTTGAAATTGGTTTCTGCTGCATTCTGGTGGATTGAGGCCAGATTTTTAATGAGTGGTTACACAAAAGCCTTTTTAAAATTTTTTTGGGACTCAGCCAGAGGACGAATAACTGTTAATTATTGAGGCCAACCAAGGGGCAATCACGTCTAGTACATCACAGAGAAATTTAAGGATCATTATAACTCCAGGGGTTGTTTGAGGTATAACACAGTGATTGTAAGTTCATTTAGAGGGGCGGGCAGTAAACTTGATAAAATAGCGTGGCTGGGTCGCCGGGTATTAATAATAAAATCAGGAGCCACAATGTTTGGATTTTATCTAAATGACCTCATAATTTGAAACAGTTGGAAAAAGTCTTCACGGGATGATTTACTCTGATCAAAACATACAGGATTACAAAGAGTGTTCACCGTGTAGGAAAGAGCTCCAAGGCTGAGTTTATTACTGTGAATTAGATGAGAAAAACATTTGGCTCTGACAATCATAACCTGCTCATTAAAATCATCAACTCCGGCTTTTGCTGATCAAGTGTGATAATGCCACGTCTTCCACCACCTCCGTTCTGCTCCTACGTTCTCTGATGTGATTGAGAATCATTACTGATCCAGGGTGCTAATCCCATCCTATAATTAATTCTTGCAGTAGAAGGTGTTGTAATGTAAGAATGCAACATAATCAAAAATGGATGTACAAATGGAGGTTGAAGTCAATCATCGGTTTGTTCCTCTGAAGAAATGGGAGTTAGTGAATGACGTACCCTTGCCCCGGGTCGAGAGCGATGGCGCGTGGATGCTCCATGCCTCCTGCAATCAGGGTGGTGCGCATATCTCCGTTAAGCTTGGCTACTTCAATCTGGTCCAGGTTGCTGTCAATCCAGTACAGCTTCCCTGTAATCCAGTCCACAGCCAGACCCTCCGGGGTGGCCAAGCCGTGTTGCACCACCACCTCGATTCCTGTCACCCCTGAGACGACAACATGAACAACACAGATGTATGTATGTAGCACTGATGCACATTATAGTCACTCAAGGAAAGGAAAGGAAAGGAAAGGAAAGGAAAGGAAAGGAAAGGAAAGGAAAGGAAAGGAAAGGAAAGGAAAGGAAAGGAACATGCAGTTCCTCCTTTCAGTCAGGGAAGATGCTATACAACTGAAGACTTGCTCCTGGGATATGAATACATTCTTTACTTGTGTCAACTAAAGATAAATTCTCAAGGAGACCACATACCACTTCACTGTATCAGACCTGAATATGTGCAAAGACAATATAATAAAACAAACATTGTTATCAACGCTAGCGTCTTTGACTTCCATTACTTGTGCCAGCGTACGGATGAGCTAGACATGACTCTCTGTAGTCGATACATCACATCAGTCTTTAGATATCTATCAAAGGCCTGTGTATGTGTGTGTGTGTGTGTGTAGTTCCATGTGTGTTCTCACCTCCAGACTCTGAGAGCCGTCCCCTGTATATCTTATCCTCCACTACATCTGTCCAGTAAAGGAGGCTGCGGTTAAAGTGGAAGTCGAGTGCAATGGTGTTCCTCAGCCCCGGAACGAGCAGGCTGTAGTCCCGCTTGTGAAGGTCTATTCGTCTTATCTCGTGGCGAATGGAGAAAATGATGAAAGCCTCAAATGGATCTGACCAAGGACAGAGGCAGGTAACAAGTATTGTTTACTTAGAAGGCTGAAACCTCTGGCTGGGTAAAAGCATCTGTGAATTGACATCATGTGTTGGACATTGTGAGAAATTGTTTTGCACCGGCTTTCAAACTGAGAACCTGTTTAATAATCGTTGGACACAAAAACAGACACTTTCTCTGAAGAATATTACTCTTTAATAGTCACAGTTTTTGTTTACCTAAATTGACACTAGAAGGCTGTTTTCATATATTCATCTCTTGAATGGAAATGTTCTCCGTGCCCCAAAATCTGCCACTCCATGATTACATGTGTTTACTGATCATTGAAATAGCAGATCAGTTAAATAACTGCTGAGGCACAATGATGAAATCATGAAGGACAAACTAACCAAACCTTCCCGCACCCAAACAAAGCAATAACAAGAGTGACACAGAGCACAATCATTGGCCCAGAAGAACTAGTTATTTTAGGGTTCTATCTTGCAAGAACAATTTGACATGTCACAATGACATTTGAGGCTTGTAAAGGACAAGTTTGCTCTTTTTAGGGAGCCGAGTCTGTCAGCTGATTCAATGTCATTGGATGTAAGATAACTGTTATGGCTGTCTGCACTAGAACTGAGGAACCTTAACTCTTCAACGTCTTCTTGCCTCCAAAATCCCAAATCCTTCCATCCCATCTAACCCTGCTCCAACTATAAAACAACCATAGCCCACCAGGTGTGCCGAGCTCTAAGCTGCACTGATTTGAGAAGGCTGTGGAGAAGCAGGTTTGGATGGAAAACATGCTGGAGAAGCGCTGCTGGCTCTAATGGAGGTTTGGGAAACACTATTTGAGGTTTGTTTGCTGTTGTGTTGGGGCGATGGAGGAAGAGACGGCAGCCTATTAGTTTACCACAATAGATTCCTACAATTGTTTCCCAATAAAAGCCTTGTTAAGCAATAAAGAGATTTGCCCACTGAAACACTAGAAGAGTTTCCCTTGAAACACAAGGATGTTTGTATTAATAGAAATAAGCAGTAACTTTAAGGGTAAACAGATTGGAAAAACAATGTTTCTTATTATAAAATGGCCGAGTATAATATCAGAACTGAGGGAATTAGAAATACAGACCTTTTTAGTTTTAGCTAATACAAAATATAAAGAGTCAACTGGTAGGTAAAGGTGTTGCGGTGAATGACAGATCAGTTTGGCAGGAGTAACATCTTGTGTTTAGATATCAAAGCATGCCTGGAGTCAGTGGACCAAGCGGGTTCATTCAACATAGACTAGCCTGTCTTTTCCTTCCAGTTCATGAACCCAGTTAAGCTGAATGTCATGTTTCCCAGCCTGGACACAGTCAGACTCCTGTGTGGATTGACAGATTGACAGCCTGGTGGCAAACCAGCGGCGACAGGTTCCACTGAAACAACTCAAAGGGCGCTAATGCACGCTGAGACACTTGAACACAACAGAGCCGTCATTGTAACCAGTTGCACCTGCTGAGAATGTTGTAAAACGGTCTATAGCGACTTTTATGACTATATATGTGCAGCAAAAATATATTTTATCACAAGGAATTCATCAAAATATGCTGGTCAATTATCAAGTTGAAGGTTTTAGCCAGTCAGTTGAATTCTTTGCTGATCAACCGCATGGACGACCTGCTTTCAAACACATCTCACTGCTTTATTAGCAGCCACACTAATTCATATGCATCAGTTGCCGCAAAACTAATTTGTAGCCAATTACTCTGGGAATCATCACTTTACTTTTCTTTTTTCTATTTCCCGCAAAACTAGATACATTTGTAAGCACTCTCTTTTGAGAAATACATTTCATCGAGTGAGGAAGTTGCTAAATCCAGCGTCAAGTCCTAAAACTGGCAACTGCGCTCGTATGCCAAACTTCTCGCAGCCGTGCCCGCTGAGGTTTAGCTTAATCAGTCTGATTAAGTCTGCATCCAGAGCAGCTCCGCTTCTGAAAGAATGTTCGTACAGCTAAATTGAAAATATAACACATATGGACACTTGTACACAGTCGAACCAATTCATCCATATTAAGACCTCATACACACACACAGCCTTTTTCTTTTACGAGCCCTATCTTCATAGAACCTTCTAGTTAGTCTCAAGTAAATCCTATTTTAGGGAAAATAAATGTTTCAAACAAATGCAATTAAAGTGTTGCCCTTGCCTGAATGACACATTTAGCCTAATGATATACAACCGGAGAGACTATATCTGTACTAGCAGAAATCTATTCATTACTGTGGCGTTCAAAAAGAAAACGAGGAGTGGGTATGTGCTTGAGACTTCACAAGGAATCCAATAACACCTCTGTCAAGATTAAATTGAAATGGTTGTGTTTGTATGTAAAATATGATTTATGATGAAGCTGTAAAATTCCGATCGGCTTCCAGAGAAAATTGTGTATTCTTTTCCAGCGTTAATGTGTGATTAGCGCCGCGACTGCCATCAATCTCGGAGTGCAATAGAGTAGCAAGTAATCAAAACAGCGTCCATAAATCTGAATGTGACAAGCCACCGGTGTGTGTGTGTGTGTGTGTGTGTAGCTGGTGCCTTCCAAGCGGTTATAGAGCAGTCTCACAAAATAGATTATTCAATAACAGCATAAGAATAGCAGAAACTTTATGATTTAATGCTACACTGACAAAACATTGCCGGGGATTAGGGCCCCGGCTGAAAGTCTGTGCGGCTGGATGAAGTAACTGGTGGTTCAGGAGGGGAGGACACGCTGCCTTCACTCAGCATCAGTGCAGATAGAAACAGACGGGACTCATCGCCCGGATGCTTCGTAAGAGTTGAAGTTGATTGAATTTGACGTCACAGTTACTGACAACACCTTCCTCTTAATATGCTTCAGACAAACTCTACATAGACATGCATATATATATATACACATACATCAATCAATGCATTTTATTCTGACACTTTCCCTAAAACTAAATATTAAAAAGCCAGGATGTGTTACCTGTGCTGTGACAGCTGTCTCCATCTTGTTCGAGCATCCATCCTGGATAACAGGAGCACTTCACCGTGGTCTTGTACTGTTCACACACCTGGCTGCACTTCAAGTGGCGGCTGCAATAGTCCACCACCTCGCATGTCTTGTTGCTGGAGTCCAGGTGAAGCCCAGGGGGACAGGAACACACAACCCCTTTCCCCGGTGCCACGGTACACTGGTGGCTGCAGCCCCCTCTGGCTACGAGACACATGTCTGAGGGTAAAAAGAGGCCAGGAAATCACAAAAACAGCACAAACACTGGAAGACAAGGTGAGATTTAGAAATCATTCTTGTATATTGATTTATATTAAAGTCTGTTTATCTCACAGCCACATGAATCTAAAAGGTTTGTTTATATAAAAGCCTTGAGGATAATTTATTTTACGCTCTGTGTGTGCTACACAGTGTGATTTCACAATCTATCTCTATTAAAACTTCAAAAGAGATTTAGGACACATCTTCAATTGATCTTTTAAGAAAGTTTGTTTCTCCTGTCACGCCCCCCGGCTACACTGAAATAATGTCTCGTCATGTTAAATGTCGTATGGGGTCAGAGTAGTAGGTCTGTTGAACTGCAAATCCCCCCTCGGCAGTTTCCAGTACTTCGGCAGTTGGCTGTCCGTCTCAGCATCTCAACAGTGCAAGATACAATCAGAAACACTTTGGTGTGTATTTCAAATCAACCAAATCTCTAATATTTATATAATCTTAAACTTAAGAGGTGCACAGAGAAAGATGCAACTGTTTTTATTTGCAATGAAAATTAGATTATTATCTTGTCTGTATTTCCTTTTCAACTTTCTTTTAAAATCAATGCCACCAACTCCGGCTATCCTAACAAGAAATATAAATCAAAAGAAAGCTCAACCCAGTTGGAGGATTGTAACATCCAACACCAAAAAACCTTTGGCACTCGTTATTTCTGACAGATTTTGTTGGTCTTGCACTTAAAAGTGAATCCTCATCCAATATCTATTTTTGAGTATAAAATAGAAACCCTGTAGGGTTGAAAGCGGCTATAAAAAAAAAAAAGTTATAGTCTAATATTTGGCGGCTACAGTGGATTATAATATTGATAATATCTTTTTTATAGTTAGAGCAACACAAAAACTTCTCAAATCCCTCAGAAGGTCAGGTGATCAGCCTCCTCAGACATTCAGGCACGAGAAGTCTTTTTAGTCATATTTTGGCTAAACTACTGACAGTTGGAAGAACAAAGCATATCAATGTATTCTCAGTGGACAAGTGGTCCGAATGTCCGTTTGTCTTTCTCGGAGTCATCACTGGAAGCCAATTTTAACTGGCACAATTCACCAAAAAACCTTTCACAAACTTCCGAACCCCAAGCTTTATCTCCAAACATTAGTATCCATCCTCATGAAGACTCTTGTGTTCTTATACTTGCATTAACATATTTTGGGCTATTATTCTGTCTATTTTAAGTATACCTAAACTCTTGCATGACAAAATAAAAAAGACGTGCACGGATAAGACAAATATTAGCACAGATAAAAACAAACATTACCACAGACGGGTCCTTCATCCGAGCGGTCGGCACAGTCGACTTTGCCGTTGCAGATCTTATCGGGTGTGAGGCAGACGGAGGTGTCGTTGGCACAAGGGTACTTGGGTGGCTTACAGATAGCCGACTCACAGGACTCTTCATCTGAGAGGTCTTCACAGTCGATGTCCCCGTCGCACACCCAGCTCTTTGTGATGCACTTTCCTGCAGAGTGTAGAAGTTTGTAGATATTAACCTTTTTATTGTTTTCTAGCACCTAAAACTTTGAAATTAAAAGTTGAAAGTTGGATAATAATTCGGACTATGTAACGGACTTGTAACTATCCATGTCATGACTTTTATGAATTATTATACACTGAAGTTTAATAAGTGCATACAGTGCATGTGTTTACCCACTTGGAAGTGACATCCTTAATCATATATTTGAAATAACTTTTTGTCTTCCTGTGGGCCTCTATCAATAACAACCCTTCTCATTTCTGTGGCACATGTTCAATGCCAACTACCCTGCAGACTTATTTCTAGTATTGCTAATGGAGCTGTTTTTAATGAGCAGGTCCCGTTGAGTGTGTATCACAAAGACGGTGATGCGATACATAACACTGCCAGTGGTTTCAAGTTATTCCAATAATCTACATTTGACTGTAACGCACCAAGAAACACAGCAGAGAACTTGCAAAGGCAGGGAACAAGCAAGTAAACATACATTTACACTGAAGCGTTTACAATATTTAAAAACGGCTTTTTGCAAATCAAAGAAATGCCAACAACGTGTTGGTGACGAACACTGAACGCAGAGTTAACTTTTGTTTGTTTAACACAAAAACATGGCACAACTTTAATGAAAAAAAAAAAAAGGAGACACAGAATCAATATTCCTTCCAGTGAGATCCGCACTGGAGTGTAATTTGTAATTCCTTCTCTATGCACGCCAGAAAGAGGTAGGTGGAACCACTGACGGGGGCGATCCAGAAAACATCACAAGTACAAGCATGTCTCGTCATTTTTGTGCAAAGTGAAGAATTGCAACATATTCCAATTTGGAGTTTTCCCATCAAAGCTACCTCACTCGTATATTCTGGGTGCCTGATCATTGCCTGGGGGAGGCGGAAGAAACTGCTCAGGGTACAGAGATTGTGTTTTTTTTCCAGGTGTGTATGTCTGGATTTATATACTTAAAGGTATTCCACTTGTCCCCACACAACCCTTTATATTGAGACCTTTAAATGTTTGATGCAAGATGTGAGCCAACAAGTGACACTTATGGAAATGCAGGCTGTGTGTTTTATTAAAGTGTGCAAGCTTTCCCATGCATACATTATTTAAATGTTCCACTTTAAGTTAAATTGGATTGTATGCTTTGGTGTTTCTGGGGGGGTAACATACAGCACATGGGTAAGGAGATGGTACATTTGATTGAGGTAACCAGTCTTGATGTTGGAGAATTCATCCTTACTAAAACAGCATTTAAAGATTGAAAAACAAATATCCCACAACTTCCACCTGCCTAAGGAGCGTGCTGAAAGCACGAGAGGAGCAGAGGACGAGAATAAACACTAAAAAAACGTGATTACTCAGCGAGTGGGAGGCACAAAAGGGAGGAAGTACTTCTGAGAGGCCTCACGAAACATAACCATCGGTTATTATTGTGAGAAGAGTTTTGTATATTTATTTTATGTCCAAAGGTTTTTATCTTTAATTCATAAAAATGCAGCACAGAGCTGCTAATTGTTTCCGTATGTTGGTCCCTCCTTGAGGATTATCTTCAAGTAATATGTGAGTAAATTCTTAGCTGACGGGCTTGACACAAATTATATTTGTTGCTGTCTTCTACATGTTCTTTTTTGGATTTTAGGAATCATGCAATACAGCTAAATACAGTACATGTTTTAGCTGAAGTCTTGGCGTTTCTCTTTTCACTCTTTGGTGGATGATTTAAATAGATTTTTCGAAATTCAATGCACATGCAACATCTACTAACAGCACCCTGATTAAAATGGGAGTCATGGAAACGACATGACTTGTATTTGCATATTCAATCAATTATTCCTATATTCATCTACGAGCTGTGAATACAGTTCATGCATTGTAACCCAAGATACAATGCATGAACTGGCCCCCCCAACAAGCAACAGGGTTGATTCACTGTCAGTATCAGTTCCTGATGTAATTCACTTATTAGATATCGGGCTGATCCATTTAATGTTCCAAGTGGATCCAGTCTGGGAATCTTGTGCAACAGGACTTGATACATCACTATATAGCGGATCGATCTTACCTGCAGCTACATGGTGTGAACATGTAATGTATGACTGTATTCTATATGTAACAAGTGATATCTTCTGGTAGGATTTGAAATATAAAAAACCTTTTGTGTTCACAGAGATGTGACTAAATGAAACCATCACCAAATCAATTTGAATGTTCTAAACAAGGGAAGTACTTTAGACTTTATATACACAATATGATTAACTCCTACACAGTCATTTCCCTCCCCAACATGGAACTCTGACCACCTTACCAGTATGCTAATAAGAGTTTCTGTAGCAGTTTTCCCTCCTACACCGGTTAGTTTGTGAAGCCTTCTTAACCTACAGTTCAGAAAACTGCTTTGGAATACATTATAATTGAATGCATTTATGTATTTATTTTGCTCTTTAGATAACAAGTGGGGCACCCACTTGGTCCTCGGTGTGTAATATCAACCTGCAGGACCCATTACCAGCCGGGATAAATTGTATTTCTAAGAGAATAAGCTGATAACTAAAGCAATTCAAAGTTTGACTCTCTTTTAAATTCTTTAGCTCACCATCATATTCACGGTATCGTTTGCTTCTTTCAACCACAGCAGACCGCTCCTCGGTTATTAATGAAAACAATTACATGCACTATCACGTTTAAAGAGATCAGTAGGTCAAATGGTTCAATCCTAATATTTAATAGCAAACTGCACATTTCTGCTAATCATGTATTATATGAGAGAACAATACAAACGTCCTGCATGCCACTTATGGATAACGTAAATGTATCCTGTTAATCAAGAGGGGACCTTAAAACATCTGTCCTTTTAAAAGTTATTCTGTTTTAATGTCCCATTTTCTGAGAGCAAATGTAAATGTGAAGTTCCTCACTTCACCCCTCCTGGGCTTCAAACGCCTGCTTTAAGAAAATAAAATGCATTTTTCCTGTCAGGAGTTACTTGTCTCATATAATTTCTCAGAATAACAGTTTGATTCCTGCTCCGTTTATTTAAGTAGAACATTGGATGGTTCATTACTCCAGCTTTCCGTGGCAGCCTCACATGTTCTGCTACTCCTTTGTCTAGTTTTCTTGAGTCATCTTGTCACCTCCTTTTCTTCTTTCCCCACATCGGCTGTTTTACCAGCGTTTTTATCTTCTATCTGTAGCAAATGAATACCTGAGGTATTCATAGCGTGTAGCATTGAGGGGAAACCACTGGGCACCGTGAGCTTCGTGATCTGCCTCAGGACAAAACACCAGCACTATCATATATGTGCGTTTCAAACTGGGCACAGGCCTACAGTGAGTCTCATAGCCTTTTCATTCAGGAAGCACAGAAATACACAAATACAGTATTTATCCCTCTGTTCCATCAGAAATAATAGGATTATCCATCCGAACAGCAGTTCCCTGAATTTCTTTTGGGGGCACAGTGTTCTTCTGAGGACGGGATGAACTGCACCAGTGCACATGTGTGTGACACTGTAGAATTAAAGGGGATAATAATTGTGTGGTCTGACCAAACCCTTCACCGCACCGCCTTGCCTCCACTCTTGATAACAGTCATGATCATTTTGGATGACTGTACCTTTCCCAGGATGTAAACCACAGGGTGGAGGAGGAAGTAGAGTAACAGAGTCTATAATTTAAAAATGATACTAAATCGGCTAATTTGTCTTTCATTCTGTTGCGGCGCCCTTCTTGCCCACACTGCACACTCATGGCACTAAAAATTTGATTTTGTTTTTTTTCATGTGCTCAGAATCTGAGCTTCGAGCAAAACAACTAAAATATGAAAAATATAATTTAACTGAACTCAACACTATGGAGGTGTTTATGTTTGAAAGACATAACTTAAACACCTAGAATGCATTAATCATAAACATGAATTACCTTTAAATTTAATGTACAGTACATTTGATGTTCAGTGAAGCATCGCTTTTCAATACCTGTATCTTTGCAGGTAAACTTGGCCTTGGGGTCGCACATTCTTTTGGTGCCCTGACAGTCTTTCTCGTCGCTGCCGTCCTCGCAGTCCTTGTCTCCATCACATTTCCAGCGTTCGGGGATGCAGGTCCCATCTGTGACACAGTGGAATTCCTCCCCGCTGCACTCAATCACAGACGGGAGCGCTGAAACAAAAAGTCATTCAACAATTGATGAAATTGCATCATCGATCTACCAGACACAGTCACACATAGGGGCCCTGTGGTATTGAGCTATTTTACAAGACATTCTTTATTGTACAAATATTACAAGCAAGGTACTTGGTAGTAATTATACGACTGTTATTTCGAAGGGAAAACGTCTCTACCATGCTCCGGCTGCGTTCAGTATATCTCTCTCCAGTGGTTATTCATGATAAATATGAGAAACTAGCAACCCTGCACAATGGTGTTGCTGATGCAATGCATTGTAGGTAATAGAGACGCTAAACCTATCCTCTGCTGGTAATGTATGCATTAAATAAATGATTGTGTGGAATACATCATAACATGTTGATTATGGTTTGATTAATAATTACACATTATCATACACAAACAGAAAGCAAATTGCACCAAATATTTTCTTAGGCATGCTTGGTCAGTTTCATTATGAGGCAGGTTTTCTGTGCGGCATAATAAACAGCGATGTACGTATATTTGAAGAGAATCGTGATGAGCATTTGGCCAAAGCTTAAAAGCCAAAAAGCTTTTCCTCAGCACGCCGAGGCAAAGCTTAGACCGATTCAATCCCTTGTGGTAAAAGCCCGAGCAGACACGGGGGAGAGCAGAAGCCTGCAGTTCCTATCAGGAAATGGTTTGATGAATAGTCCACACATTCTAGTGACAAGCTAGTGAGCTGTGAGGATTCTAGGAGCTTGCATGAGGTTTCTGAGGTAATTAGATTAAATGATTCAGCTCCTGATGGTAAAGTTCCCCCGGAACAGAGACAAGATAAGATTAGTCACACATGAGAGTGAAAACAAAGTTATTGGACTCAAGCTGATTCATTGTAGAACTTGTAATTACAACCGCTGAATTCATACATTGATTTAAATTGCAAATAAAATCATTAGCACACTAATAGGGATGTACCCGGCAACCGCAGCAGAGTTCAGAAATACTGAATCCCAATGATGAAAGTTGGATCTTATTTAATGCCACGACTTCATCCTGGTAATATATTAAAGCCATAGTGAATAATAGCATGTGACGTTTTGTTTGTGATGTTGATACTTTAGTTCACCGGCTAACCGACTCAACACTTAGCATTTATGTCAAGGTCCCACCTAAAGGTCTGTCTGTAAATAAAAAAGTAATGTGGCTGGTTGCTGGTTTGATTATTGGTCTTTACAGTTGGCGGATATAAAGACAAACCCATCGCAGTTTCTACCTGCATGGTGTCATAAATCTTGCAGGACTGTCTCTTTATGTTCTGATGAGATCCAATCACGACTTGTTCCTGGCTTGTCCCCTGAGGCTCATTTTGGAATGTGCAAAGACAGGAGTGGTAAAAAAGAAAGCAAAAGATTTCTAATGACGCTTGAAATAGTACGCTCCCTGCCATGAGTTCAAATGATGTTCAAACCCGAAACAAACCACTCCAGGATTGAGACCTTCCCTTTGACGCGAATCAGAGAGCTGTAGTCTCGTCAGCACCAGAGTTTGATTCCTGTGTTCACACCAACCCAACTGAACCGCACGAAGCACGTAAAACACTCCAGTAGTCGGTTCAACGAGACTTAGCAAGGTTTAAGGTATTCTTACCTGCTGATCCACCTCTGCAGGTCATGTTCTCATCACTGAAGTCTCCACAGTCATTGTCCCCATCGCAGGCCCAGTGGTCTGGTATACAGCGGCCACTGGTGCACTGGAACTGGGTGTTGGAGCAGGACTGGATGCAGCCTGCTTCATCACTGCCATCTCCACAGTCATCATCTACCAAACATTCACAAAAAGGTGTAACCACACCGACGCACCAACATCTGATGAATAGTATTCTGATTCATATCAGACAAAGGTTGTCCTTCTCACCTGAGTCACAGTGCCACTTCACATTGATGCATCGCCCGTTAGAACAGCTGAACTGTGTGAGGAGCTCACAGGTGGGGAACGCTGAAAAACACACAGACACATCAAATACTGTACAATACCAGTGTACGCGACATTGCTATCCAATCTGAATAGTCACCTTGAAGCTGAAGTTAAAAAACTTTTTAGGTTACTTGACCATCAAACAAAGAATCCTCCAACTCTGCAAAGAGCTGTTCAACTGATTTCCATTTGGAGACAAGCAGCGTGACAGATAGATGGATTCATTTATTGATTGAGGAGTTGTGTCTGCAACACATCCTAGTTCAGTCTTCATAGTCCATCTTCAAATGCTTTAAGGACATAAACTTTCTGCCGCTACTACGAGTGGAACGCGGATTGAGGAGTTGAGACAGAGACGGGTGAAGGAGCGATGCATCTGCAGATGTCTGTCTCCTGCTTAATGTGAATCTCTTAATTAACTAAATGGCTTAGTATGACATATTACACTCACCATGCTGTGAAAGACATGTTTTCATTACTGTAATTGTTCATCTCACCGTATTGCACCCCCCCGAAAACGCTGTAAAGTGATGCCTTCAAAAGTTCCTCCCTCCATACTCCAACTGTTTTTTCTTGTATTCCTAGAGCTTGAGTATGTGAGGCTGATTAAGTCTTAAAGTCGTTAAAATCTTAACACTACAGTTGCTTACAAGGTTGTCTTCACTTCTGAGACTGCAGTGATGCTCCACCCATAAAGTCCTTTAACATGTTTACTCAGATAAACAATGTCTTCCCTCTATCGCAGGAGATCATCACCATGTAATTATAGTGGATCAAAAAACATAACAGTCAGGTGTAAACACAGGTGTTGTGAATACAAATAATTAGTGTCCCGTTCCATTTAGTGTGCCACAGCCACTGAAGTGAGCCAGCAGGCACAGCACAAGGCCTTGGCCAACCTAAATAGAACACAGCCGTAATTAATCTTATTAATTACACCTGCGTTTGTCCTGAAATGACGAGCCTTTCTTTCCTCACGCTGACATTGATGCATCCCCACGCGACAGTGTACATGTACGTGTTTTCGTACAATAGCTGTTAAATTACCCTGACAAAGCAAGCTGGTGGTAGCAAATTACCACCGCTGTAATCAGCCAATATCTGATCCAACATCCGTCACTGGTGTCAAGGAGACTTCATGAACTAAATTGGTCTGAGTCACAACATCAATATTCTCTGCCAGCGCTGAGGTAAGTATAGGAATATAGATTCTAATTCCTTTTTGTAGACTGATGACATTGTAAGGATTGACATTTGTATTCCCGTCAGATACTATTTGTGTTTCAGATTCTGAGATAGGCCGTACTGTAAATACAGTACTTTTCGAATAAACATGCTGGATTCCTGAAGCTTTATTGACCACAGTAAGAAATGCAAGTCTACTTTTGAATCGATTTGCTGGCATCTGATGCTCCTGCCTGGAATACCTGAGGCATCGTTGGGGCGACATTATCGGATCTGTATCAGACACGTGTCTTCCAGATTTTTCCCCTCAAATGTGTTTGGTCTCCCTGACAGCCCCGGAATTTAACAATCATTAAAAATGAAGCGCTCAAATACATAAATTATGAAGGTTTAAAGAAAAGAGCGAGTCTTGCTAAAAATGAAACACCAGCATCCATAAATGATGGCGGCTTCAAGCGAACAGAGAGCCCGATATGAGACACCGTGTGACAACTACTAAACTACTGACAAACAAAATCCAAATTAGCATCAATCTCTAAGGCAGGCCCCACCACTGAGCTTCAGGTGTGCTAAAACCCACAATAGCTCCACTGAAGCTAAGTGAGCTGCCAGAGCTGCACAGCGGAGTGCCTACAGAGAAGTAATGCCCGAGGAAGCGCCGACAAGAGTATGGGAGAGAATATGTTTTGCTGCACAGCTTGATTATGATTGAATGAAGCCGAGCATGAACTTTAATTACTGCTTACACCCTGGCTGTTTGTGACAACGTATTTCGGCAGCTTAGGACACACAAAGGGAGGCTGAGGTGACGCAGCGCAGTGCAGCGCTCGGCAAACATCAATCAACGGAGACGGATGAATTAATACAAATGGTGAATAAAGGCGGAATCTTACAAACCTTTACATCTTTTTAAATGTATACCGGTGATTCATACGGTTCCACTTCACTGTGGAAAACACTCCACAAGCCGGAAAATATACACATTTCCTTTGCAAACAAATGTTAAATACATCTTCAAAGAAACTCCACAAACCTCAGGCTAAGAGCATTTGTGTTATTTACGCATGTTTTCCAAGATTAATCCAGAACACGGACGGCAACTTTCACAAAACTCAAGTTGTCAGATTGTATAATACCATTGAGACACGACTTAAAAACAGCAGCTACAGAACAAAAGTAAGCATTCGGTAACAGTCCTCTAAGTTGGTGCCATCAGAGAGTGCATGTCTATTTCTTGGTCCAAAGAACACAGTATCAATAATTCAACTCCAGAAGCTCATCTCAAGTGAATATGATAATGCATGCCAATGAAAGGAGAACGGGCATTCTGTCGCATGGTGCTCCGACCAAAACTATTTAGAGTTGAAATCAGTTGTATTCTAGTAAGTAGTAAGTTGCTTCTTACCTCTACACAAATATTTTGAGTTGGATCAATCTGTGCAATCAATCATGCAAACCAATGCTGTGTCATTGCTGCATAGTGCACATTGTCTGCCTCTTTATTTGAGGCTATTGCGCTACATCTTTCTGCAAAAATGCTGAAATGTTTCAGTCAGTCATTCATCACAGATTTTCAAGTACAAATACTCAAGTGGGTTTTGACCGCCTAATGATGTAATCATTGAGTGAGCAGAGTAAAACTATAAATATCCACAGACATTTATAACGCAGTAAAAAAAAAAACATTTTACCCATTAAAGCTTTTTTAGAAGCCGTGATTAAGGCATTTTATTTATACAAACATTCTTATCAGACTTTATGAGTGACATTTATTAAAATCTTAATCAAATGAAAAACACGAACAGCAGCAGCAATCAAATAACGCAGTTGAATGGCAGGTGGTAAATATTCATGAGACTCACTGCATGATACTTCATCGGACATGTCCCCACAGTCATCCTCCCGGTCGCAGAGCCAGGCTCGAGGTATACACCGTCCATTCTGACACGAGAACTGGTCAGCCTGACAGGACTGGGCTGGGAGAGAGGAAGGAGCACACTTAATTTAATCACACCTGCATAAGTCACTGCAGGATGCGCGCTACAACTCTAATGATCACTACATCACCAGGATGTCAATGTCTGCCCGGTGCATTATCGTTCAATCAAACAGCACAGCACGAAAAGGTCTGACGTCCACGGGGAAACGTGTTGTTACTTGATGAGCTGACAGTTACACGCTGCACCGGCATGGTGGGAACACACAGACAGCACATAGGTGATCTCTGCCTGACGTGGGTTACACATGATGAGGAAACATTCATCATTGTCTGACTAATGCTCATTGATTGATCCTCTAAAAATAGTTCAGAGAGGCATTGCTGAGCACAAGCGAGGCAACGTCTGAGTATTTCTGACATACAGTTGCTCCTGTTCAGTGTCACAACTCTTTGATACCTTAGAGTGCTCCGTTATTAAATCAGGTATAGAGATGCATCAGCCGACTGAACACCTGATGCCGAAACTATAATACATTATCTTGATAGTACGAGCGTTCAATCACAGAACCTGGGAACCGTCTGTTGAGTGTACAAACATTTCAGCCAGATGACTGCTTTTTGCCACATTGTTGAAATTACAGGGTATTATCTTTTATACTCGGGTGACACAATTGTTAAACGATCGAACCGAATTTGAAGCCGCACAGCGTCTCAGGCAAACATAAGAGAGTGACACAATACATACCTGAGCATGTGTTATTGGCCTCGTCCTCGTTGTTACCACAGTCGTTTGTTCCATCACACAGCCAGCGTTTGGGAATGCAGCGATTATTGCTGCATTTAAACTGATCAACAGGACATGTATGATTGTCTGCAAGAAAAGTCACAAAACAAAGGAGTGTGTGTCAATATTCATCACAGACATGAAATAAATAAAATGCAAATCAACTTAATATTTCAGAAAAATCAATGTATAGTAGAAATAAGTATGAAAAATCATGTTTTAAGTTTTTCTAATATGATGTAGTGAAGTGGTGGCTCACAACCACAAATCACAAACGATGCACAAAATACCCAACCAGAGATAAGAATAGGCAACACATGACTTGATGTCAGGGCTTTTGCTCCATGTTTCGTTTGTTCCCTAACTTCAGAATCAGAATCATGTTTATTGCCAATTAAAGTTTACACAATACGATGAATTTGTCTTGGTACATTGGTTCTAACAATCAACATAAAAACAGGAAGAACGTGAATAAAGAGCAGCCTGTGGTATAAGATTCAAGTAATGATAAGCATACAAGTACTAATAAAAAGTCAAGTACTGAGGTATACAGAAAATTAAAGTGAATGACAAAGACTAAAGACTGAGTGGCGGGAGGGTTTGGTCCTGATGGGCCGCAGCCTTCTGCTGGAGGGGAGTGATTCAAAAAGTTTGAGTCCCGGATGGGAGGGGTTGGCCACAATCCTAACCGCACGCCTCAGAGTTCTGGATGTATACAAGTCCTGGAGAGACGGTAGATTGCAGCCAATTACCCTCTCGGCAGAGCCCATGACACGCTGCAGTCTGCTTCTGTCCTTGGCAGTTGCTGTAGCGTACCAGGTGGTAATGGAGGAGTTGCGGATGGAATCAATGATGGCAGTGTAGAACTGCAACATCATTGACAGGAAGTACATCCTTTGTTTGGCTTTGTTGATGAGGGAGCTGATGTTCAGCTCCAGCTTGAGGTCCTGGGAGACGATGGTACCCAAGAAGCGGTAAGACTCCACATTGGCCATTGAAGAGTGTTTCGGGGTGATGGAGGTGAGGGGGGCTGCGTTCTTCCTGAAGTCCACAACCACCTCCACTGTCTTTAGGGAGTTCAGTTCCAGGTTGTTGAAACTGCACCAGGACACCAGACGGTCAGTCCACAATCTGTAGCTGGACGCATCCTCATTGAATATGAGGTCAAAAAGGGTGGTGTCGTCAGCAAACTTCAGGAGTTAGACAGACTGATGACTGGAGGTGCAGCTGTAGGTGTTCAGGGAGAAGAGCAGAGGGGAAAGAACGCAGCCTTTAGGGATCCTGTGCTGATGGTCCGGGAGTCAGAGACATGTTTTCACAGCATTACGTGCTGCCTCCTGTCAGATAGGACGTCTGTGATCCACCTGCGGGTGGGAGAGCAGCTGGGAGAGCTTAAACTGCAGAAGCACTGGAATGATTGTATTAAAAGCAGAGCTGAAGTCCACAAATAGGATCCTGGCATAGGTTCCTGGGGAGTCCGGGTGCTGGAGGAAGAAGTGGAGAGCCATGTTGACTGCATAGTCTACAGAGCTGATGGCTCTGCACTGCAGGGGGTCCAAGATAGGGTCTATCATCTGTTTGTGTGACAGCACAAGGCGCTCAAAGGACTTCATAACCACAGAGGTAAAAGCGACAGGCCTGTAGTCATTTAGTCCTGTGGTCCTTGCCTTTTTGTGGACAGGGATGATGGTGGAGGTCTTGAAGCAGGCTGGAACAGGGCATGTCTCCAGTGAGGTGTTGAAAATGTCTGTGAACACCAGAGACAGCTGGTCAGCGCATTGCTTCAAGGTGGAGGGAGGGACAGAGTCCGGCCCGGCTGCTTTGCGGTGGTTCTGTCTCTTAAAAAGTCTGTTGACATCATTCTCCAAGATAGAAAGGCTGTCACTGCAGTAGGGGAGGAGGGGGTCTCTGGTGACTGGAGAGAGGACCGATCCTCTGTTGAGGTGGGGGAGGAGGAGCGAAGGTGTCACGGGGGATGGTGGTGTCAGGACTGTCCCATTGTCTTTCGAAGCGACAGTAGAACTCGTTCAGGGTGTTGGCCAGGCACATGTCATCCACAGAGCTTTAGTTTTGTAATTGGTGATCTGTCTGAGCTCTTTCTGTACAGAGGCAGAGTCCTTGGCTGAGAATAGCTTCTCTGAGTACAGGCGCTCTGCTTTTCTCACCTCCTTACTAAACATTTACTGACTTACAGTCAGTGGCCCTGCACTTTCAACTATGACGTTGTGGGTAACATTTATTTCCGTTCTGGAATTACATCACCTTCCTAAATCAGATTTTTTCTTTTATATATCAACCGTTATCGTGCTCTGGGTTGAAGTCTTAACTTCTTTAGGTCATTCAACTGTCATTGTCATAGTGCAATAATACGTCTGGGTTAGGAATATGAAACACACAAAAATCTCCCCACAGGGACAGTAAAGTATATTGTATTGTGTGATTGTCCATCTAATTTTTTTCAGTCCTGTGCTTTATATTCATATTAAATGTGTTTACAGCTTCTAAGTGGGATGTCATTGAGTCTTCAGCTATGCTAATCTTGCACTGGAAGACTATTAAGCCATATTAGGAACCATAAAAAGGAAAGATATACCAGTCATCTTTGTCCTTGCTAAAGTGTCCTTAAAATAAGAGTAATGGATTAAGTGTCTTAATTTCTTTTTACAGCTAGATTTCATTCAGAGGAGTTAGGAACTATACTCATGTGTACTTCTGGTGATATTATATGCATTGAGGGAATATAATTCCAAATACCACGGACAGTGGTGCATGTGTGAATGCATCACCTCCATATGCAGTTTGCACTAAACTGCAGCCAGCATGATTAAAACATGTTTGTATTAATTCTATTATCTTTATCTTTTCATTATCGGACTTCGATATGGATTGTAAATCAATGTAAAATCACAGTTTGCATGAAGCCTTCGTAGTCACAAGAAACGGACTAAATTACCATGAAGTATTTCAAATTTTTTCAATCAGGGCAGCTTAATTGATTGATTGATATTTTCTGCATCGGTTTAACTCTGTTAGCCTCGATTCGGTTATGATGCTCGGCTTCCAGGGGCAAAAAAGGAACGAGCATCCAAGTGTGTAACAGGGTATTTGACTGATTTGTTGAAGGGCAAAACCACTTCAACAAAAGCAGAAGGGGTGACAGCTGTGTGGAGGAGAAAAATCATTCACCCCTATTTCAAGCACTGACATTTAGAAACCTGAAAGTAAACTGCAAGAATGAATCAGGCGGAAAAGGCTTGTAGTTGCTGTACTGCAAATGAAAGTGTATTAAAATGCGCAGTTTCATGTTAGTGGGCCTATACAGACTCGTTTTAACATCCTCACAGCATCTGTGGCTCTCCTCATCACTGCCATCCAGACAGTCGTCATCTCCGTCACACTTCCACGCCGCCCTTATGCAGCGAAGATTATGGCACTGGAACTCATCACTTTTACATCGCTGTGGCTCTAATCCGCTGCTGGAGACGTCTGGAAGGAACAGTGGTGAGACAAAATCAACCAGAGAATTGCTATGAAGAATGTGTTTAGAGGACATTATGGCATAGCTATAATGGCACAAAAACATGTTAATAACGTGTCATGACCCTTTTGTTAACAACTGGGATTTGGCTCTTATTTCTGGAAACCTAGTGGGAGATATCTCATCTGCATTTAGAAGTTAATCAACAGATTTGCATGCGAATAAATAAGGCTATTATTTGATCTTAGTCCCACAGGATTAGAGTATACTGGGGGAAAAATGATCCTAGGCTTCTCGCTCTGTCTGATTCATTAAGTCCTCCTACCTGCACAGGTGACATTGTTCTTCTCCAGAACCTGGTTGTCAGCGCAGGCACACACTCTGCCTCCTGGGATGGCAAGGCAGAGGGTACCACAGCCCCCATAATTCAAACTGCATGAGTTGTCACCTGGAGAAACAGATCCGGGATAAGGTGTCTTGCCTTTTCAAAGATACATTTCTAAGGCCCATCGTATGTGAGACACAATTCTGTTATTGGTTTTTCTCCTTTGCTCAATAAGCAGCACAGGTCCAGGGGGTTTCATTTAATCCAGCGCAAATTAATGATCATTTTGATACCAATTTAATATCCTGTCTTAGAAACTGGCTGTGCGATCTATAACCACATGTCAAATGGATTATTGGGAACACTGTCGCAGACACACATTTGGAATTTCTATCCTTCTCCGGGGAATAATTTGTCTTTCTGGACAAAGCCGACATTCTCAGAGGGGAAAAAAAACTGTCACACATAGTAAATGTTACGACACCTTTGTCCTTTTCATTTAACACAGCGCCCGACGGCAGTGCCTGAGCCAATGAGATAAAGCTTTTGGTTTAGTGAGAGCCAATCAGTAATGCTCAAAAGACTGGACAGCCAATGAATATATAGAGTTACATCAACCATTGATGCGTCTCTGCACGGTGTGAACTCGACTGTGCAGAGAATGGACCGACCATCTATCTGCAGCGTAAATTGAACTTTCCTGCTCGAAAAAAAACATTGTCTCGCTAATAAATCAAACTCATGCACAACATCACAGCACTGTATAAAATTATCTTCTTTTTTTTTTATTTAGAAGAATAGCGTCCCTCTTCCCTGATTGTAGAGTGAGTGAGCATTTACTTGGCTATTACAGCAGAACAAAGGAAATTCCTGCTGTACGGGCCAATGCACTTCTTGACTCTCAGCCATATCCGTTACCGCTCCTATCTGTTCTTTTCAGCTTTCTAGCAGCATGAATCCATCATCATTTGCTGTAAAGTGAGCAAACCCTTGCAAACGTTGGCCGCCGTATATAACTTCACAGAGTGAAGCCCTAAGTGATTTCAAAGTGACTGTCACTGCTATTTTATGTGCTGGTTTCATAACAAAATTTCATACGGATAGGCATATATGCAGATTTTCTGGTACATCATATAAACTGCACTCCTTCTGAGAAATGTGTGTAGGGAAAAGAATGTATGGTAATGATGCACAGGTAAAGATTTTTTAAAACCCGCAACCAGCCCATCTATTATAAGACCCAATGTGCACCACCCGAACCGCAACAATGTTCTTCAATCAACTCCAACCCTGACCTGACTGGCAAAAGGCTAACTTCATCCTTTATCTGTTGTCATCCACATCAAAGGGTAAGAGATGATGTTTTCTTATTGAGTGCACAGGAAACTAGCGACAGTAAGGTTCTGAAGGTTCTGAAAGGACAGGCTCAATGGGCTAATAGCAAAGCCAAAGACTAGAAATGCATCTAGTGAGTACAAACTCCACCATGTTTTTTTTTTTACATTTTTCATAGTATTGTTTATAGCTTCTTAAAGACATTATGCAAAATGAGGACCCCAGCCAAAACCTAATGCTATTTGGAAACCCCTTGACTAGGAAGACACATTTATCCTGTTGCAAACAATTCTTTTGTAAGTTCTTTACAACTTACTCAGAGCACTACTCTTTTTCACCAGCCCGACCTGAACCTGCAGTCCTAGAAAGCTTACCAACCGGGTAAGATGGGAATATATCCATGCATCACTAATGTCTGGACACACAGCAGAGAATCATTTACTCTGCAGTCCCGAACAGGTTCTTTCTCTGTTCGGGAGGCAACGGTTCAGTGGCACAGGATGAGGAGTAAATGAAAGAAAAATAGCTGCCAACCTTGCTGACTTTGTGCATCATAGACGCGCAGGCCAAATAGCGGTGGTCTCTCACTCCGCAGGAGAGTGACATCGCCGGTGGACAAGTCCAGCTGGAAGACCGAGGCGTTCATGTACTCCGTCCAAAAGATGAAATTACGATAATGAGAGATCCCAAACGGATGATTCAGCTCTTTCCCACTGTATACCACCTGCGAACATACAGCATATTTAGATTGAAGCACCATGGAACGATGCCACGAGTAAAGAAAAGCACAACCTCTAACAGGGTTCTAGCTGTTTGAGCATGGCTTAGAAATTATTTGATCACAGTATATGATGGATGTGATTCAATTTCTTTGTGCAAATTTATGCACACAGCACTGTCTGCTTATAATAATGTTTGCTAGAACCTTGGCATTGATCAAATAGCATTTGCAAATAATTCATTAGTTTAATATGCAACTACAGTCGACAGAAGCAGTTGAGGATAACTGAACTTCTCGGTTCTATTGCTCCTTAGCAGACTTCAGCAACATTGGCCATTGCTAAAATACAGACCTTGTATTTTACAGACCCTGAGAAGGTCCTGCAATAATGTACTGACTATAAAACAGCACAGACAATAAGTCTGCAGCACAGTCACCCATTGATTTTGTGGCAGGGAATTTTAAAATGAACCAGGAATTACTTAGCATATAATGATTTGTTCAATGACATTGCTGACTGCATTAAGTCGGAGCACAACATGACTGCTCTTTGTGTTGTCAATGAATGAAAGCTCACCATTCTTCCGGTTCCATTGAGGTGAATCTTTTCGATGTGATCGTAGTAGGCGTCGCACCAGTACATGGTGCTCGAGCTGTGGTCCAGTGTCAGGCCGTTGGGCCACAGCATGTTGGAGGTGACAAAGATGCTGCGGTTGGACCCGTCCATCCAGGCTTTCTCTATCCGCCCAATGCTGTCATTGACCTCATCCTCTTCCCAGTCGGTCCAGTACATCCAGCTATCATATGTAGAACCACAAACGCAGGCAGATAGCAGTTATTGCACAGGAAGCATGCAGATAGATAACAACCAAACTAAAACGGATCCTTTTTTACATATAAAGTGATTCATTTCAGCTGTCGGCCCATCATTCATCTTCAACCTTTACTTCTTGACACACTCGTGTTAAACGGTTGTGCTGTTGCTTTGTTTTCTTATCAATCAATATATATATATACGTGAGAGTATGTGCAGGCTTCTCTCGAAATGATCTCCTGGGTTCGGTTATGTGCACCCATGGGAGGACATGACTGCACTCCCTGCTGAATTTTTCAAACGCCGCTTTCATTGAACATAATAAAGAACACAACCGTATAACCATTGGCTTAGAAAAGTGGTTTTAAGCTCCCAACAAGAGAGTTCCAGACTGAACTGTAAAACCTAATAATCAAACATCCCTGGCAGTGAAAAGTGCATCGTAGCCTAAGAAATCATTCAGGCTTATCAAGTTAAAGTGCTGCTTGACTGCACATCAACGCCAAGCTAGAAATCTCATATTCCCCGTCCCCATGAAAAAAAGTTTTCCGTGTGGCTTGTGTATACCGAGACTGCAACTCTCAGTGGGCCTGTGGTATTTGAAACGCGATTGGGTCAACGATTTGACGTGATCTGTTCTCTAGTAACCGTGCTCAGGGGATTTGTTCTGTTTGAGTGTTGCTGACTGAGCCATGTGGCCCCCTGTTTCTCATCACTGATAGAGGGCTGGCTAAGGAAGGATGAAACAGAATCAGATATGGAGGTGAATGAAGACTCCCTCTGTCTTGCAGTCATCTTTATGACCCCGTGAATTATTCAGTAGCTCCAGGACGCACACACACACACGCGCCAGCATGCACACATAGACACCATATCAGATAGGTATATGGAGATTTTACCTTGGCGATATATAAAAAAAAAATCATATTTTCATGCAAGTTTTAAATTCTAATTCAACACCGGTCCTCAGAAAATGTTTCAATTATAAGTAGAATAAAATAAACGTTATAAACTTAAAGTTGGAAAACAATAAAAAGGTTGCAAGAAAGCTGCGATGCCAAGGATGCACCAATAAGTGACAACACTTGGATGTACTGTATGTTGTCATCTGGTTGACCATAGCTGAGTAAAGCAAGTACATTTTTGTTGTGTAAAAACATTCCTAATACAGCAACGATAGAGCGGAATGACGGTCTTGAGCTGACATCAGTAGTCCTTATCATGTCAACACAGACTGGAGGTGCCAAACAGAGCAGAAAATCAGGTCGCAAAAATTCATTCAAGAAATCAGTGGGAGAGGTACACCCATTTCACCTGAACCTTTCCAACAGAGCTGATAGAGATCAAAGGACTGCTGGATTCAGGCTGGATGCTCACTCACAGAGCCAAAAAGTCGCTTTTCTGATCATTTGTGCTGTCACTGGGAGGTCAGAGTAAAAGTTATTCATCCATAAATTAAATCGAGACAGATATTCACCCCCTCCTCAACGATACATCTGCAGAGATTAAATGTCTTTATAAAATTCAGAACACGGCTCGGTATATATCCATCTTATTCTCAAAAGTTCCATTACTTTATTAGCTCCATTTGTTTGTTGTTCTTCTCATTGTGCGTAGACATGGATTGATGTTTTTCAAATCCATGCTCAAATAAGCGATTCATGTTTTATTTTTCTTTTGATGTGCAAACTGCACCAGTGAGCAACGCATGCAGCTTGTGTCTGATTCTTTACAGTGGATAGAGAAATACTACATGCAACACCTCTGTCCTTATAGTTGCGCTCCTTCAAAATCTTTTTTGCTCTCATCTCATCTGAATTTGAAATATTTAATCCCCTGGATTGTTCAAGCACAAGATGAAATTGATTCTGCAGAATGTTCTTCATGTTAATGATCACCTCTGGTAGTTGGGTCTGTCAGATTCTAATGTCACACAGGAATTTGAAAGAAAAAAACCTCAGGTAAGAACAGCAAGTTGGTTAATTTCGGCTAATGAGCTGGTAGTGGTGGTTCATGTCCAGGCAAGCAAGAACACAAGCCTCTATTTTCTGTCTCTATAATAAACACCTTCCACTAAATAAATAATGTTCAAGAGGTTTAACCAAGCTGTTGTATTGGAGGGTGGCAGGTTATCCCCGGGCACATGTACACGTTCCACTGGATGTGATTTTAAAGCAGACGTCTGCTGAAGCAAATGATTAACAGGATTGACATCTGAGTACAAGGGAGATCTAAAAAAAAGCACATTGGTCTCAGCTAAGTGGCAACACCATTAACGTACTTGCAACAGCAAGGCGGCGAATGAGTTCAAAACTAAATTTAGTGCGATGCTGCAGTCATTTGTGCAGTGTTGATTATCAGAAATCTTTAAGCATGAAAAATCCCACGGCAGATCAAAAAGTATTCACTGTTTCAACATTTCTCCCGCTTTCAGTTTCTACAGACGACATCAGGTGTGCTTGAAGTCTGTTTGTAAAAAGAGTAATTAAATCCCGATATTGCTTTCCGAGGAGAGTCCCATAACTGTGTTCCGTAAGGAAGCGCAGAAAACAAACGTGATAATTGCCAGGGCATATACCGTACATACATTACAGCAGTTTGAGGATTTACATCTAATCTAATCTTGTATACGTGTTACTGTATGCCTGTGAGGGTTTACTGAAAGGCATATTTAAATTGGCATAGAGCAGCTGACACAGACAGAAGAGGGAAAAGGTTAACTGTTGGGACACATAATGGTTTGGGGAAATTAATCAGTTAAACCATTTTAATTAAGCAAGGATGTGTCACATTCAGGATTGTCTTTGAAAATACACGACCGTCCCCTTAACCTTTACCAATCAAGGTTTTGTATTACTATGAACACGGTACAGACAGTACAATATGTAGTAACTTGTGTGTGTTTTGTGCCTCAACCTGACCCGGAGGTTATCATCACCACATCATAAGACATCATCGGTTTTGGAGGGCGACACAAAACTGGTCATGAACCAGCTGCGGTTTATCAATGGTAATGATAGATAATGTGCACCATCTGGCCAATTGGTAGATGCAGTTTGGCCCATCTGCAGCATCATAATGGTAATGTTAACATCTGATAGCTGTCATTTAACGAAATGACCATATATGGGGTCAATGTACAATGAAGCTCCCACATCACAAAATCATCTATGTGGACCTGTGAGACTACAATCACATTAATATGTGAAACTAGCATGAATGCCATATTTCCTTCATATGTTCTATGTCAATCATGATCTATTTTCCTTCATCATATTTCACCTAGAGCCTATTGCATCAAATATTTCCCTTTGTGTGGGAAAAAATGTGTTTATTCAAACTTTTAAACTCTAAACTTTTATAGTGCAAGTGTAGGATTCAAAGTTTAATCAGGTTTGTTTTTCCCGACCTGTTAAGAGGGTCGACCACGATGGCTCGGGGGTGTGACATGTTCCCTTCCAACAGAGTTTTCCTGGTCTGGGAGGATTTCTCCAACCTGGCAACGCTGATCGTCTTCCTGTAGCCATCGTTGGTCCAATATAAATTATTCCCAATCCAGTCCACTGAGATCCCTTCTACATTGTCAAGTTCTGCAACAGGACAAGAAGCACAGAGTTTAAAAAGAGATTTAATCTGTTCTGATTGATGAAGAACATTTATGCAGCACCACTACAAACAGTAATATCTGATAATATGATAAGACTCCCTTCCGATAATATAGCATATGTGTGTACGAATATGCAGCGTTTTGCTTTGCGGTATTTTATCTTTAGTCATTCAAGCCATTAAACGTTTGATTTGTATCGTCGTCCTGTGAAATCAAAGCGACTTGCAACGCACAAAGTTTAATTATCGGAAGAAGAATTGTCTTCCTACACACACTGATTTAGTTTAAAGTAAGCTCAAAGTGAGTGAAATGGATTTAACCATACCTTATTGTGAGAGAAGACTCACTAATGTAAGATATTGCATACACTCAGCTCCATTGATTGTAGGGAGTTTCTGCAGGTACTATCAGGAAAGCATTTAACTCACCGTCTTTGAGTATCGTTTCTCTGTTGCTCCCATCTATTTTTTGCCGTCCGATGAGGAAACTGGTGGTGTCAGCAAAGTAGATGTGTCCTAACTCTGCATGGTAGTCAATCGCTCGGGGGTTCACCAGGTCCTCGATGGGCACCATATGCTCATCACTGGACTTGATGTTCATATCCATGCCTCGGATAACCCCAGGACGGCCCTTACCGTAGAACAGGAAGAGATCGTTTTTGGGCTCTAAAAGGGAAGAAAGGACGGACCCTTTTACTGTTATTGTCAATTAATTGGTCTAATTTATCAATGCTGATCCCAGCATTAAACCCTCTTACCAGCCACATTGTTCTCATATATGAGCCTGAGCCAGGACCATCCATTCACCTTAATGGAGCCAGTAATCAGTGCCAATGACTATACTCTCCCCTCTCAATCATGATCGTGCTAAAAAGCCGCCTTGAAAGTAGGCGCAGGAAAGTGCTTGAGCAAACACACAATGGCAAATACTTACCTTGGCTGTGAACAGTGTCTCTGATCTACAAAAAAAAAAAAAACATGGCGTCTGGGTAGAAAGACAAACAGAGAAGCCGAGAAAGCTGAAGCAGCTCCTCGGCGGCCTGCCAGTCGCTTAGGGATCTGTATGTTCTCTAACCCTTTGGGATCCTCCAGAGAGGCAAGAGGAGAAATGAAGGAGGGTTTCCAGTGAGCGAAGCAGACCTCTCCTCGCTCCCAGCCCCTACTCAAGAGACTATGATGGTGGGGGTGAGGACCACACATGCCTCAATTCAATTCATCATTTTGTGAAGGAGAAACCAGCTACCCAGGAGACAATTAAGCATTGCGAGAGACCCAGATATCAAACTCCAGCGTGACTGCTATATGAAGAAGCACTACCATTTAGCACCCAATCTCATTATGTTTAGGGAGAAGGAAAGCTCTAGGAGGAGAAAGATAGCTGGTGTCATCAAAACATCTATGAGGGGGGAATAAATCAAATGTGTCACGCTGAGCCTCCCGATACTTTGTTACCCAGAACGCGAAGTGGTGGGCTCCCTGATAGTGTCATCAATTTGATCTTCTGCTTTTATTGTCATCCACACAATGTCCAGGGATTGATCAGACCAGCGAACAAATGTAGTCAAACTTAAAACCTCATTATGGCAATAATCAATCAGGCTTGCCACAGGTCGATAGTGCAACATCACTTTCATAGGGATGTCTCCAGCGCACATCTTTATCACTGTCAGTATACAGCTGACGCATTTGTAGCACATCCTCGCCTTGAAGATGACATATGACCTTTACAGCCAATATCAGGGAGATCGTTAATGAGAACCTTCACCGGCTTATGTTTTCTTTTTCAGGCATACATTAATGTTCTTTTTCATTAGGAATAGGAAGTGACTGCCAATGACAGGCCTTTAGATCAGGATACATATAGATATATATATGGAAAACAAGCACTGACTTTTGCAGGACTGTCCATCGGAGCCCAGGCTGTAGCCAGTGCGGCAGTGGCAGGTCCTGGACTTGTAGCTGCCACTCAGGAGACAAATATGGGAGCATCCACCAAACTTTCCATATGAATCCGTTTCACATGCATGACTCCTGACTGAGGACAAAATCAAAAGGGACAGATAAATCAAAAGCTGGAGTTAATGTGGACACACATTTGCATATTTTAAATCTATATATAAAATGTACCTTTCGGCTGAGTGAGTTTGTGATAAACACGAAGCCCTTTAGTATTTCCCAGGCTGGTTAGTGTCCTGCTCTCTGCTGTTATGTTGAACCTTTGGATCTGCAGCAACTCCACGCTCGAACTCCCTTTGGAAGGGTCAGAGTGGGTAGCATAGAGGTAGTCCTCGAACACAGCTAATGCATAGATACTCGATACCTGGAAGAGAAAAGAACATGCACTGGGCTTTATTTGCATCATCGCTGAAGCTGGAAAGAAGTAAAACCAAGAGGGATGAGAAGAAAGCAATAACAATAAAAAAATCACCAGAGAGGACTTTTTAATTTGAAAGCGTGCCACGAACATGAAAGGCATGGAAGAGGAGTTTGGGGCTGTCTGCACATTTGGCAGTCCACTCAGAACCTGAACACCTAGGGGAGGCTACTGCCCTGACACCATAGCCTCCATGCTACATTAAGCAGGCTGACAACCTCAAGAAGCGACATGGCTGGATGAGCTGTGTTCACAGGAATTACACCTAAGCTCACTGGGCCACACCACAACACCAAGGGGCACCAAGAAACATGCATCAGAATAAATGAAATAAATAAACAAACCCACCTCTCTCTCTCTCTCTCTCTCTCTCTCTCTCTCTCTCTCTCTCTCTCTCTCTCTCTCTCTCTCTCTCTCTCTCTCTCTCTCTCTCTCTCTCTCTCTCTCTCTCTCTCTCAGTTTTCGTAAGAGCATTTCAAAAGCAATCTCAGACACATATTGCATATACTGCATATATCACATG
>CAAKHC010019144.1:81708-139389 GCA_901007825.1 Macroramphosus scolopax | reverse complement strand
TAATAACGGTAATTAAACATTAAAAAAAAACGCGGCTTATAGTCCGGTGCGGCTTATATATGTACAAATCATTCAATTTAGCTTCTGCGGCTTATAATCAGGTGCGTCTTATAGTGCGAAAAGTACGGTATATTGGAATGATGTGGTGATCAGAGTTTTCCTTGTGAGGCAGCTGGATTATTACAAGATCATAAGAGGAATCATCTTGTCAGGTTTATTTTGCTTGTGGGGAAACCACAGTGGTTCAAAACAAGCAGCTTTTTTGTTTATGTGTGATGACTGCTGATCGATTGAAAACCAGCAAAAATCAATGACTTCTCCTAAAAAGGTTAGCATAGATACTGCTATGGTATCAATTACTGCATATCAGAGGTGGACTGGCACTCCCTCGAAAGAAGAACAAAGCACGGCACTGAAGGCTTCTCCTGACTGAGCAGTGAAGTTAGCCGACGAGAGTCAGTGATTGACAGCCAGTTCATCAATTAGTTATTGTCTTTCGGAATACATCATGTTCTTATATCCTCCAAAACAGCATTGAGAAATCTGCACAATGATGACATCTACTACGATTGCAGCAAAAAGGTTAATTGAACAATTAAAAAAATGTGATCCGGCAAGTCAGGTTATTGATCAAATAAATCTTTAACTGGACCAATTAGGATCAGGCCGGGCTATGTTGGTGAGGTGTGTCAGCAAAGCTTCAACCAAAGTCATCACAACCACCCAAGCACAATAGTTCCAGTTCAACAGGCCCACATGTCTCTCCGGAGGAATCGAGAGAAGCTATAAAACAACTATATAAAATCCCTGACTGCACATCTCTCAGCTGCAGTGCTTCACTTAAATTGGGCCCACTGCAAATATGAAGAAGAATGTCTTTTCAAACAGCCAGCACTATTTTTGACGTACAATTAAAGACCGTGTGTCAAACATTTCGAGGTTTAAGCATCCCTCAAAATATTTCCGAGGATGTTTTGTTTGGAAAAAATACGAAATAATCCGTAATCCATAAATCCATGAATGAATATGAGAGCCAAATGAGTGGATAGCTTGGAAAGAACAGTAGTCAGTTTGATGGGGTATCGGGATAGGATTTCAGGAGAATCTTTGCCACTGAAAATACAGCCCAGACAGAGACATGACTACAGTTTTTATATGCACGTCTGCAGTAAACTGGTAGCTGAGCAGGTAATCTGAGTGAGAAAATGACCTGCACTGACTGCAATCAGCTGCCACAGTTGCATAACTCAAGGTTAAGTTTACATCATCAAAAGCGTGTTTTGAGAAATAAGCATTAATACTACGTCTATATCCAGTGAAAGAAGATGCCTACACAAATATGTGCTCAGCCCAATACCAGTTCTATGAAATTGAAAGTAAAAATCTCAATAATTATATTAAGATTCCGGCGAGGCCTTTGTGATAATCCCTCAGGATTTGAGGAATGTGGCAGGAGGATGGGGATATGTCAGCGGCACACAAGAATGCAAGCAGCATCACCAGCTTTATGAATTTGTAGCCAGAATGGAAAAGTATGGGAGGACAGCTTGACAGCTTCTCCTCTCTATCTTTCACAGTGGCCACTGTGTGTCCTTCAAGGGAAGCAGATGGTAAAACAATTCGAAGGGTCTTGTGGGTGACGCAACGTTAGTGGTGATGTTAGTAATGATCTTAGTCGCTGTTGCGTTTATTCATTTCTTTACTTGAAAAGGAGAGAAACATAATGGGTCAAAATTAAATTGTGAGATTACATACTTAAGGTTAAGACATTGTCCAACAAATGTCCTTTTGGGGGTTTACATGGCCTTGTGTGTGTGTGTGTAAATTGATTGTGAATGAACAGGGTGAATCCAATAGGGCGATCCGTCTGTTTTAATAATTAACAAATCACCCTTTTGAGTATAGCATCTAGTAATCTGAAGAACTCTGCATTTTTCTGGATATTTTTAGAGGTGGTTTCGCAAACTAGAGATGAAAACGACTTTTCATGTTGAGGCACAAACACTCCAGTGTGTTGCACGTAATGCTGTTTCTTCTGAGAGTGTGCATTACTGCTAACAGACAATGATGAAGTACTCCATCTCTCCATCAGCAGAGCACATCTCCTGCTGAGATGAGCACTTACAACCGAATACATAATAATGCTAATAAACAGTTTTTTTCGCCCCCAAAGTACGGCTGTGATGTGAGTTTGCAGCAGTGGTGATATTGGGTATTGCAACTTCAGAGAATATCACTGCATCGCACACTGGGCTAAATATTATACCACACACAGTCATTTGGTAACGGAGGAACAGTAAAATGGCGAATTTCAGCTTCATAAACCCCCTGAAATGAGTATTTGAATTATAATTTAGAAAATTCAGAGGAAGATCAGTGAGCTACCAATAAATGTTTCTAAAAAATACATCTTTCCTTTCCTTTAACTCCTTCTGAAATGTGCAGTAAGGCTGTCTTTCTGATATAGAAGATCTTTTTAACCTGGAGGTACAGAAAATAATAACATTTCCCCTTTTTGTTGTGGTAATTTTGGGGGGTATTTATAAGGCAGAAGACCTCAGGGTATGTGAGCAGACATAAAACGACAGCTAACATACGATTCACAGTGGATCCGAACCATTTAGTTTGTCGAATACAGTGGGGAGGTCTTGAAAATCAATTCCAAAAGACACAGGGAGCCAGTGTGACTCATAGAAAACAGCTGTTATACATATTAATTTGTGTCTTACAGAGAGATTCAGGAACATCAGATACCACTAAATTGTCTGTTGACTTTTAAGTAAAAATCCCTTGGATTATCTCTTGAAGTAATCTAAATGTATCCAGCAATGTTTTGCTCAGGTTGGCACATACAGCCGGCTGGCTATGCTGTGCTCACATGTGGACAGAGCTCCAACAGCCTCCAATGATAATGAACTACAGCCAGAAAGAGAGAGAGAGAGAGCAGGGAGCCGGCTTAATCTCCACGAGTCGAGTCAGGGGAGAGATGAGCTGCCCTATGAACCTGAGCAGAAAAAAAATGTCAGCATCAGCAAGGAAACGGCTCCCCAAACAGGCTGCACCTCCACGTGGCATACAAATGATAGCTTTCTCGGATTAGGAAGGTGCTGATACTGTACATTCTGCATCTACAACAAGATCCTTGTTGGATTCTGGAAATGAAGACCCCTGATGAACTAAAATGTGTCTGAAAGTCAAACAGAAGGCTGATAGACCAGCGTTAAAAGATAATATTGAAAACTGTTGTTCTTCTCTTTGGTTAGCGCATATCCAACTAATTTTCAGGGAGCAATAAGTATATCAATAGTAGTACTTTGCAAAAGAGTAATGATTAATAAGCACTAAAATAATTATTTTTGAGTAATGATCACTCTGTGTCTACACATTAAACCAAACACTGGCATCGGTCAAATAAATACTCTAACTATACTGTATATAAAATATCTTTTGATTCTACCGTAACACAAAGATGGGCCAGATTAGTAAATCCTGCAAAATAATTAAGGAGGCAATGATGATCTATTTTGCCAGTTAGGTTGGAGAACTTGTACACAATGGGGGTTAAAACATAGAAAAGGTCCTGACCCCAAAGTCTCAAAGGAAACACTTATAGCAGATAACCTGATCCGAAATGCTTGTGCTACCTCCAACCAATCAACTGGACGAGTTCGGATGGGATGTCATAATCCTGGAATCACCAACCACTCAGAGACATTTATAAAGATTTTATGACCTTCCTTAGTGCTCCTGAGGGGACTGATCTTGTTCGGTGCCATTTACAACAAACAGCCCAGCCTGTTTGTTTACAGTATCACCATGCACACAAACGTCTTGATATCATGTGGTACATGAGGATTGTTATTCTACACTCATAAAGCTTGTGTTCTCATGATGAAGGATTAATACATCTTCTAATCACAAGAAAAGAAAATGTCAATAATAGAGAACTCAGATGTAAGTGTCTGGTTCATGTGATCACATCTGAGTTCAGCCTGCAAGATCGCCCTCACTCCTCCCCTACAGTTCATAACGGAGCAGTCAGCCTGGAGCAGCTGCTAGTTATAGCAGAGAGTAGTTGCTCAACGTCTCTTCTTTGGCTTTTGCAAATCATGATTTTTTGCTGTAAAAACACAACTGCATCAAACGTTACTGCACATGTACGCCAGCAAAAGCGCCGGCATGTTGCTGTGGCGCGTCGGTGTGATACGTACTACATTGAGAGTCACTGTTTATGGAACAAATGAAGCTTACAAAGCTTTGATTGTAATAATGTCTTGAAAACTGCAATGAATATCCTCACCTCTTCCAAAAGCTACACTGTTAGGAGCTTGTGCTCCGATGGTTCGGTCTTTCTCTGACTGCAGAAGTGATTCATCCCAGCACTCACCACAGCCCTGCCAGCACTTCCCTGCCAGAAGCGTTAAAAGGACACGGCACGCAGCCTTTATGTGTCTTTCAGAAACAACATGACAATATCTCCACTGCTGTCTATGTAGCCAGAAGACGTGTCTTTCTGCTATGAATCGTCTACAATGGTCAGGACAACTATAATAGCAGAGGTAAAAGGCATTATTAAGGCATTCCCACTGTACAAAGAATGTCCACAGATACCTGTTGATATTGAGTCTAGACTTCTCTGCTGCCACAGCGCACACAGTCTTTTTCAAATTATAAGAAGAAACCACATGTTGCCGTCTTATGAAAAAGGTTTAAAATAATAAAATTAAATGAAAAATATAATTATGGGTGCTCCCACAATTGTAATTATCAGTATGTTATCTGTCAAGGTTTGTGAATGTCCTGACCACTTGTCATGATTTTCCTTGGTATTCTTTTTACAACAACTCAGCGACTGTGGTTTCAAATATTAATGTTTATTGTGTCATAAAGTAATTCAATTAATATGCATACTGTGAGTCAGGAGGGTCTGGGAACTCTCTTTATCTTCAACAAGAACAACACAAGTAGCTAATGTCTTATAAAATAATAATAATATAAAACACCCTTTTAAGACTTTACACTGCTCTTGTTGCACCACTTCCTGACATAGACTGTTTTTATTGTAAGTGTATAAGTTCAAGTGTGACTATTAATGTTTCTTTAATAATTTTCTGGGTGCATTTGGCGTCGATGTTTGTATTTCTTCCCTTCCTTCGTTGCCCCCTCTGTTACCAGCTATCCCTACTATATCTAAAAACAGCCTGCAGCCATCCGTTGCATGCAGTACAAAATGTAACACTAATCTGACACTCTCAGGCTTCATAAATCTTGTCAAGCATAATTGTCTTAAATGTTCAGAAAAAGCACATCCTTCTTCAGTCACAGCGAATTGAAAAGGGCCTCTACAGTGTTGATAAGACGCATATGAACAAATCATATTTTCCTTCAGACTCTCCTCCAAAAAGCTTTTAAGGAAAAAGGTTGTCCATCATATAGATGCTCTAACAAAGTTACAATGTCCTATCTGATAGTAAGAGCAACAAGGAGACAGAAAAACAATAAGAAAAGAGCAAACAAACTGGAGTTCCATACCAGAGTGTTTCTTATAAAGAATTGTTTCTCTAACGGCACGGCTGTCCGGCACCTCCCTGATTTCTTCTGCTTTCACCCCGTTGCTCCTTGCTGACAGACCTCTGTCAGGCTCGCTTCTTCAGGAACAGCTGTACCCGTTACTCCCCAATTAGAGGCAGGAAGAGCGCTTTGAAAACTTCAGCGTCTCATACTGCTGCCAACTCCCCTGGAGGACCAGCAAACACACACTATACCTCTGAACTCACAACAGTCGTGTCGTTGGGAAAATAATAGAAAAAGAAAAGCAATTTTCAGCAGCATCACATTTCTCTTCGCAGAGAGCCGGCCTCCAAACTGAGAGTAATGTATATTTACCAGGAGCCATACTGCTGTCAAAAGACTGACAAGCAATGAAGAGACATTCGAATGGAAAGCTTGTGTGTCATTCAATTTTTAAATGAATTATATGTTAAAGTGCATTGCTCGGACCTACAGGACTTATATTTTCTTGGCTCTACAGAAGCTGATCAAGACACAATTCAACACAATAATTACACAGCATCCATTCACTGTACTTCATTTGTTACTGGAAAATGGACATATCATTATTTCGTAGCTATAATCTACAGCTCTAATGAGCCACGCTCTTCTGCTCAGGAAGGACGTATCATTATTATTAGACGTATTATGATTTCTAGAATCTCTGTCAGAAGAAGGTGTAGCGTTAAAAGCTCGTCCTAATGTCGAATCTTCAGTCTTGTTCTTATAATATAATGGTCCTGCTTCATTATTGCTTATTGTATATTTGAGAGAATAAAGGATGCTGCTGATAACTGCAGGAATCAGAGAACACTACAGTATATAGATGTTTCCAGGAAATTTTAATTATGCATTTTGCGTGTTTACTTTCTGCACTTGCACATGTGACACATCCTGCTGCCGGAATCTGCAGGGAAACCAACAAAATACTATCCGTACATTCAAATTCACATGTGACTGTCAATCACATGCTGTAAAAAGCTTTTCTACTATGAGTAATATGGAGATATTTTCTTACTCCACAGTTGCTCACATTTTGATGTGATCTCTGCAGAGACTAAAATCCTGTAATGTCAAATCCTGCAGGGGATTTTTCTGCCGAAAGACGCGGAGTGAAATCAGTGAATACAAATGAATGTCTAGACAGAAGCAGCATCACAAGCTATCCACCAAATTACACAGCTCAAAGTGAGGCAGACTGAGTCGAAGGACAGGGAATAATTTAAATCCCTTCATTGTAACTCACTCTCAATCTTCCAGTCAATTGTTATGCATAGTGTTTTTTTCCCCTTCTTCTTCTATGATTTTTTTTTTTCTTTAACAAAAGATGCATGATGATAAATGAGCCTTGCACAGCTTTCAGAGCTGGTGTATAACACAAGCTGCGTAGCACTCACCCCATGAGAGGATCAAGGGCTATTCCTTTAGGATTCAGCAGGTCTAGTTGCAGGATGGTAACACAAGTGGTCCCACTGTGGTCACAGACAAATATCTTGTCGGTGACCCGGTCAACAAAATACAAGTTTCCTGTCAGCCAGTCTATAGCCATCTGCTCAGCGTCTGTAATAAGAAGAGCAGAAAAGACATAATATAAGAACAGCTGAATTGAAATATGTGCAGCACGTATAAGACTTACTTTTAACACCTTCTATATATTTTTTGCTCACATGTGGAAAAATTTGGATTTGTATTAAGAACATGTAAACAGGCCGACTGGTTGTTTACCTCCGCTTCCGTAACCAGACCTTCTTGTGTTAAGCGAGTGTACACACAGGATTGGGTTATGGGTCACTTAAGTAGATTTAAACAGGCGGTCATAGAATTTGATGTAGGCAAAAAAGCGGAACGAGGCATGCAGTGTACACGCAGCCTTATAGCCCAAAAATAGCCGTGTTTACCCTGGAAGCTCAGTTGTGTGTACAGCTGATGTGCTCGCTACATCTGTAATCTCGTCTACCTCTTTTTTTTTCTACACATAAATACACAGTGAAAATCCTGTGTGTAACATCACCCACCATTGAGCAATTATGATGTGAAACTACTAATGTACTGTAGATCCGCTCAACTGCACAGATGATGGAGGCAGTTTCATCTAGTCAAGATGTGCTATGTTATTTATTTTCAGGGAGAGGTTTCTGTTCTTATAATGTTTGAGGTTAGAGCAGTCTGAGATATTATATCACAGTCTTTAAAAGGGCGACAGACACATTGTTATTTCATTCATTATGATGTCAATGTTGTGATGTCTATAGAATAATGACACCATCGACATAGGTTACCAATAAACTTCAGCTTCACCATACAGTTCTGTGTGCCTTGCCTTGATTTAGGGCATGGACCTGAATGCAAAGTTAGAAACCATGATCCCCCCACTTGGAAATAGAGAAAGGCAAGAAGCATGTTCACTGAAGAGGTCATAATTTTATATAGAGTAATAAAGGTTTGAGTACTACTTCGCGTAAACAGCAGCTGGCACCAGGTTCAGAGACAGGGCAGAAGAAAACAGGAGAAAATATGTGTGCTCCTTCACTCTTTCAGTCTATATGTCTTTTGTAGACAAGAAAGATGACAGAAATTATTTAATCAAGTATTTTTCATTTTTACCACATAAAACAAACTGGGTAGTGAAGCAATGATAATACATATTGTTCTTGTGTAATTCAAAACACAGAATATAATGTATGTTATCACCGGATAGCCAGGCTGGCTGTTAGCAACATGGCTAATTCTAGCTTATGTTGGTTAATGCTAGCATTAGCCGGACGTTTTTTTTCTATTGCTCACGCTCTCCTAATGTTTTCTTTTTCTCACACTACTCAAACTATGCTTTTACTCCATATAAAATCACTGTAGTTTGACCCTACCTCTTCTGTAAACATTCGTCTCATGTCTTGTGTTGTCGGCTTGGCAGCGTTAGATGTCAAGAACAAGCTAACGCTAAATTAATGCACACATTGTAGCGTAAATCTTATACAGTTAAAGTGACGACTCCAGTCATTCTTTCATATTAAAATCTTTTGTAGATAGTGGATGGAATCTAAAGCAAACAATTTGATATTGCCACTTTAAAGTGGACATATTATGACCTTTTTCAACAAGTTAAAATGGGTCTACGAGTTCCAGAAAACATGTTTCTGAAGTGCGCTGTTTCTTGCTGCTGCTCATTATTTTGTCAACGCCCACTCATTAAATATTACCATGGTAATGGGGAGAGTGCTCGCTCTAGTCTCAAACATACACTCGTTCTGCCCCGGACAACACTATATTCCAGTTTAGACAGCATTTCCAAAATCGGTCCAGCAGTACACACCCCCCGCCAAGCAGTACTGCATATCCGGGGGATGTGTCCTGTTTGACCGACTGGGTACCAGGGTTTTGCTAGAAGCTAGTGCTAGCGGTTAGCGTTAGCTACTACTATGTGTCAAAACACTGATACTTGGTTAGTTTGGCAAAACACTGCTTTGGTAGTTCGTGTGGAATTACAAAATAAAACACAACATCTCCGTTGGACAGGGATCAGCTGGTAAACGATTGGCAAGATAAAAACGTATTACACCGTTTGTATTCTTGGAGAGCTATTAGCTGTAACCTGTGTTGTGGTGTCGCACTACCTAAATCCACGTAGGGATGTTGCCTTCAAAAATGAAGTCAAGCCATGCTGCTCTTCTGTCCTCTGCGGCTGGGACCAGATGAAGTGATTTGTGCTCATTTTTACATCCAAAAACAGAACACTTTCCATAGCGCTTCGACATGGTGACTCCTAACAGGTGCTTCCGAATCGATAAGAAAATAGCGGATATTCGAGAAGTGACTATACCTGGTGGGTGGAGACATGGTCACTTCATGCTCTGATGGGAGGGTGGGAATATGTAAATGTGTGGACCGCCGCGTCATCGAACCCTGCCGATTTTTGAACGGCTCACCCGGAGACTGAAGGCAGGATACATATCTCACTCAAAATTGTATGGATAGTTTTTTTTTTAAGTTTGTATGTACGTGGGGGGGACCAGAGACACAAGATAACACCCCAAATCCAAGCACAAGTGATTTTCTTCATAATATGGCCCCTTAAAGGTGTATTAGACTGATCTTATAATAATATGGACTGCTGGAGTACTTGATTCGGATTGGCTAGCTAGTTTCATATTTGCTTTATGAATATAACAAGGTGTTTGTTCATAATAAATCAGCAGATTAGTATTAAATTGTTTTTCAAGAGTCTCAGCACTTTAAGTTACTATAAAGAGGAAAATAAAGCACTTTTGAAGCCGGTAGAGCTTGTAGGTTTGAAGGACAGCTGTTGGAGGAAAGGTGAGTTGCAAAACCACTCAGGCTAACCAACCATCAGTTACACTGACAATGAAGGGATATGGAGCTCACAGATAAGAGTGTGTTTCCTGGGTGTATCTCAGACGGGATGCATCGATATTCTTTAGGTGAGTGTGTTCATGGTTTGAGTGCTGATAAGTACATGAATTTACCCAAAGAGGGAAAAAAGGAAAGGAGTTTACAAGTGTGGGAACAGTTGAAAACATACTTTGTAAACTGTGTTGTGTTCTTATTTCCCATTCCCGTGTGAATCCACGCAGATTCCTCATTTCCGCACATCGAAGTTGCCCCGAGGACTCTGTGGACAGAACCCAGCAAACACGTTCCTGGCTGTGCTGGAAATCCAAGGCCAGTGTTCCATTTACACTCAGAGACCTCAGGGGCTGAAGGCCTGTTCCATTTAGATGGGTGATGACAATACGATCCGAACCACCAATTAGAAGCTTTGGACGGCTGTCACCAGGGTCTGGACAGAGAGGGAGAAATTTTCTTTATTTCAGCAGCTTATTGTTGAAACATCGACCGACCTCAAAGCAGGAAAACTCATAAATGGAATAAATGACAACAAAGATGCATTCTGCAAGAGGCTAAAAATAATGGACTAAATACACGACAGACTGAGAAGCGATCACAAAGACATAAACCAACGGTAATGGAAGACAATCATAATTCACATGCAGAATGAAAGGATCCATCATCACTGGGGATATATAGCGTAACTATATTTCTAACTCCAGCACTGGACTTAACAGCAGCAAATCAATAAAAACATTCAAGGCTGACATCGCCAGTCTTCAAGATCGTCAATAACAAGGGCCTTGATTCATACTAAACTTCGACACAAATTCAAGGCAGGGGCTGCTCCTCTAACATAATCAATGAGAAGGCCTCATCACATCACTGCCTCGCCTTGTCTCTCTGAAACTTGTATCTTCTCACACACCAGCGGGTGGATGGGCTCTTATATAGAAGATGTTTTCCTTTTGCCTATAAGAGTAAATGCCATGGATTTCAACATGCTGTTGATATCTGACATATATGGCTGTTGGTATTCTACATGCAAACCCAAAAGCAACAATAATATGAACAGCAAACATAGCAATTGGTGCATTTTAACTGTATTTATATCAATGAATAATGTAGCACGTCCATTTTCCATTCTTTCCTTCAACATATGATCTGTGTCACTTCAATCAAGTGATCCATCTACCTCCTGCGTCAACCTGTAGAGCTACTGAAGTAATATCATATATATATTAACCATGCATATGACACATTGCTTCGATTATGTGAATCAAGAATATACCTCCCATTTAATCAGGCCCCTGTGGGGCAACTTATGGTGTAGAATGTTTCTTATATGCACTAAATGTAACGTTTGTCTCTTAGCCATGCAAGAACATTGCTTCTTTTCTTGGTATGGACCAAACCCACAGCTTGCTATATAGACCGCATTCATCATGATACCAATGAAAGCAAGAGCTTCTCGTTGTGATGCATTTGGAGCACATCATTATGTTAGCTCAGGCCTGCAGGCCATCCTTCCCCACCTACACATCCCATAGACCCATCAAGGCCGGTCCAACCTGATCCTCCTGCATTTCCATTGATTTCCCCAAGTGTTGAGGCTGGTTTACATTTTAATTTGGTTCTCTCAATCACCAACCTCTCTGCCCGTTTTCTTTTTGCTACATATTTGTGTTGGCTTACAGAAACAGAGAAGACATGAAAATAGAAGCACTTTTTAACATGGAGATTTCTGTCTATTACTCCAGCACTGTCATGTTCTCAAGATTGAGCTCATTGTTCAAATATTATTATACACAGGCAGAAAGAATAATGTGAATAATGAATACTGATTGCATTTGAACCAGGCCAGGTCAAACAACATGATTTTAAAATCATTGTTATCTTTTGTAGGCTCAGTTAAAGTCCCCCTGCTCTCAGTTGCACAAGTTTATCTTCATAAGCACAGAATAGGCATCCACACGCTTCCTCCCTCTCTAAGTCAACTGAAGATTCATTGAGATTCAAACCACTGAGATTTAAACCTTAATTGATAAGTAAGACTCAAAGTCACGCTCTCTTTCACTGCAATAGAACCGGCAGGCAGCTCTTCTCCTCAGCTTCCTAATTCTCAAAGTACCTCTCCAGTCAAAATGTTTCTGTTCTTGTTCCTACAGTTCAATGTTTTTGAGCTTCACTGTGTAGAATGAAATGTGTGCAGTCTGACACTAAAGCTGTTTTCACATTCCTTGATCATTGAAAATCCCATTTTAGGAGGCAGGCGTACTAGCATGATTTTGTTAACATCACAAATATTTTAGAAGCCAGTCCTGCACCTTATTTGAACAGCCACAGAATTCCTAATTCACTTGTGCAATGTTAATTTCAATGAATGCGAAGCGCAATCAAAAGCAGAAATGTTAACCACCAAGCTGTTGTAGAGTTGCATGTCAGGGGGTACGAATGGAATTAAACATTTTATACATTCCACTTTAGTCTGAGCCAAATGAGAATAGATTTAATCAGGATTAATTCCTAAAAAAAAGAAATTACACTTCAGAGATGCAACTTCAATCTTACGCCGAACATGTTTTCATTCCCTGCTGCTCCTCATCTTCTGGCCGCGGAGACCTCTATCTCAAATTTATATTCATGAGCTTTAACAACTAATGGTAACCCCATAGTTATTGCCGTAACACTATCGCTCTCTGCTAAATTAATATTAATGCATGTGAGCATTGGGTTCAGTTAAGTTTATGGGTAATCATATTCAGTTTATTCCTGGTAGGACACAAGTCACATTGATTAAAAGCTGCAGCCGTGGTGTTCTCCCCCTGCAAGGTGTGTTGTGCCCACGGCTATTTTCAACCCATATATGCCACGGTGACAACAACCTTAAAAAATGAATTATTTTAATTTATTATTCAGTGCACGACAGAAATATGTACTGCACACGGTGAAAGCATTTCTACTTGTTGATGGTGGATCACCTGACCACAATATCACTTTCGTTATTTTTATTTCTAAGTAGGCTGTTTTAATCATCGGAGCAGATTTGCTGGAATCATCTGGCATCAACATTAATCAGTGTAACGCCGGCTATTGTCTCTGCATGAAATTCTCTAGACTGCTCCCGCTTCTCTCATACTCATTAATTTTATCATTATCCCGGCCTGACCATGTCCACTACCTATTCCCATGCGGGTGATCGATGTGGTCACTACCAAACCACATCCATTTCCACCAACACTAATAAGTACGAAGAAGATGGAAATTCTACTCCGGTTTAACAAAATCCTGTTTATTAATAGAAGTGAAACATACATACTATGCAGATTATGTTGCTTTTCAATGCAAGTGTGCCGCTCACCTTGTTTGGCTTTGCAAGATATCTTGTCAGGCTGTAGGATGTATCCTTCTGTGCAGCTGCATCTGTATGACCCATAGGTGTTGGTGCAGGTTTGGCTGCATGCACCGTACATGGCACATTCATCATGATCTTATGGAGAAAAAAAAAGAAGAGAGCCATTTGTTATAAATTAGGTGTGCTCAAACATGACCCAAATACATAAAGTATACTTAATGTGGCCTCACTCTATCACCTCAGATGTAATTACTTTTATAACCAAGGAGTTTTTTGGAGCTACACCAGTAAACAGCTTGTTCGGATGCTTTCTCCAAAAACGATCGGATTCAGGAAGCACTGTCTTATGTATGTCCAGCTAAGACACAAGTCTAGAAGAACCTTAGACATCAAAAGTCTCCTGGTCGGTTGTCAGAAACCCAACTTGTGGCACACAATGTATGAGGAGCTCACAAAGTGAGAGACAGACAGTCATTTGGTGTTGTATATGCATATGTGATGGGGGCGTGCATGGAGCCCTGCCTGCAGACAGATGGTTCTCACATACCTACCACCCCCTGCCTATTCATCTGAGGGAAGTCTTACTGAGGGCAAAAGGAGAGACCTGTGTGGGCAAGAGGAAGGAAAAGGAGGGAGGGTTCCATAGCAGGAGGCCCCCACGAGCTCTGCTGAGTCCTACCTCTGCAGCTCGTCCCGTCCTCGCCGACCTCAAAGCCGTCAGCGCAGAAACAAAAGGTGCCGTTTCTGGTCATGACGCAGCCGTAGCGACACCGGAGTTCGTGGCAGGCTGACAGGAGCTCTGTAGGGGGAGAAAGAAAGAACAGTGAGCACTTGAGAAAAGGGTATGAGAGGATAGATGGAATAGGAAATTACTTTCTGAGCTCAGAAATGACTTTTTTGTTTTAGTTTGTCATTGTCCCCGACTGTCAAAACTGTTCCCTGATCCGTTTGGATGAAATGGGACATTTCCCGCTGACACTAGATTAAAATTGTTCAAATGTTTCTAAAAAATCACCACAAAGACATGAGCTGAAAAAAAGGAACATTCTGCTAATTATTAGATGTCAAGGGCAACAGATCCCTCCTTTGGTGGCATCCTTCCTAATCAGTATGATGACTATTTGAACATTGTGTTACTGTCCTTTTAGAGACCTATGAACTGATGGGACCAAGCAATTTCAGACTGCTGATGAGTGTGATTAAAACTCATCAACAGCATTGTAATGTCAAATCATTATCTGATACACTGACTTGACACTTGCAGCAGCACCATCCCTCCGACGTTGTCATTTTCCAGCTACTTTTCACTTGTTGTCATGGGTGATGGTGCTTTGTGCGGCGCTAATCTCTCACTGAAAGGAACAAAAGAGTAGCTAACTATAGCATGATAAATGCTCGCCAGAATAAATGGATGGAAGCATAACCCTGAAAAAACAAAGCTTTAATTGCGCAAAGATTGATAAGCTACCAGTGAGCATTAATTAATGTCATCTCAAGGCCCTGACGGTAAAAGCTTGCATTGATTCTCCTCTTGTCGTTACATTTCTAACAATTTCAAGACAATTATACGCTGCTGCCGCAGACCAAATCACTTCTTGAAAGGATGTGTTTACATTCACAAGCGACTGGGTGTCAATCTGAGCATTCATTTTTGTTTTTGTGAAGGAGGAAAGTGTCTTTGGTTTTGATTTGTGAGTGTTGGAATTATGTCAGGAAGATCGGACACGTTTGAACACTTACTGAGGTGTATATCTGATGCACATTTCTGGATAGAATACAATACAAGATAATACATACTATAATTGTATAGGAAAGTTTATTGATTAATAGAGACAGAAAGATGATCTCACCCAGAGAAATAAAACATAAAAACATGTCCACAGCGTTAATGTCACATTCAGAGACTTGGAAACAAAAAAAGTCTTTTGGATGCAGGTGCTCAAGGCGTCGTTTACTCGGATAAAAATCAAAGGCCACAAAGGGCAAACACTACAATTGTGTTTCATACAAACAAAGCTTCACTCTAACAACTACAACCAAACTGAGGTTCCAGGGCTTTAAATAGGAACTTGACTACTATTGAAAACAGGTGAGCACTAAACTGGAACCTGATTCACATTAAACACAGGTGTGCACAAAACAAGGCGGGAACTAAGAAGGCAGGGAAAACTAAAACACTGGGGAGGATGAACGGATGGGATCTGCATCTGCTGCTGGAACAGGAAGCCGGACTGGAGTAGCTGCAGGCGCTGGAACAGGAACAGGAACAGAGGGCTGGGACGCTGTGGATGTGACAGTTAAGGATCAGAGTTCCAGAACGAAGATCTGTCAGTCGAAATATTCCTCCTTTGTTTTTTCTAGCAAGGTTGTGGATTGCAGGACATACCACTCTCAGCTGTCCTGCAGACCGGCCCTGAGCTATCGGTCGGTGGAATTCTGTTTCAGGAGATGCTCAGATGTCTTAAGCTGAGGTACGTACTGAAGTTCGAGGAAGACTAATCAGACAAGATAAGCTATGCAAGCCACCACATTCTAAAGATTCCCTTCATTGTACAACGAAGATGAATACGGTAAACTTAATCTCTAGTGTCAGTGTTCTTCTAACTCTAAGACACATATGAAGGGAAATTCTCAAATTATTTTCGGGTTAATTCAAGGCTACATGACAATCGTGTCCCTGGGTATCTCAGTGCCTGGGCTTACATTAGCAGCTTTGCGCTTGAGATATATAAGATAACAGAATGCCTGTCGGGTTTCGGTCAAGCGCAGAACTGTATTGGACTTTTCTTAGATAAAGAATCAACATTGTTTGTGAAACTTGTAGCTTACTGACATGGATACGATTATTCTGAGAGCAATAAATAAATCTCAATGAGCCCTTGTTCGAGTCCCGATAATCCTAAAATCTGTATTATAGCGAAGGACAAGAACAAGGGTCAGTGATTGACAGCCAACATGGTGAACTGAGAGCTCTCACGTATGTGCGTTTGCCTATTAAGTTGTTTTTTTTATTCATCTCATGAAACAAGAATCAAGAACATCGTTGTCACATACGCTGCAAACTGTAGTAGAGTGTCATTCCTATTAAAATAAACAGGCCGTAAAACAACGTCCCTGTTGTCTTAAACAGCTTCAGAGGGCCGAGATGGAATTAAAGGGGTGAACTTTGTGTATTTGGTTTCCATATAACCCTCACAGGAGTTCTGACTGACAGAATGGTGAATAGAAAATGATTGAATTTTCATTTTGGGGGCAAACTATTTTTGAGGTGATAGAGAGCAAGGAAGGATATAAATATGAAATTGGTAAATGCCCAGTAGCCTTTGGTCCTCGATGACCAGGGGGACCCTGCTTGAATATTTATTAAAACCCCCTCACTGGTTCAGAGCTGGGAAATGATTATGTGGTTTAGGAGACCGAAAGCTCGATAAACTGTCAAATCTAGAAACCACATATTTCATGGGAGACACGGGCAAACATTCATCCCAAGAATTGCCAAAGGAATTTGAAACACATCAGATGGATTACAACTGGTAAATGATGGACTGGTTTAATAATATTACAGGTACATATAAAGTGCTGGAGAAAGATTTTGTAGACGCACGTCAATCCGTGTCGACATCATCTCACCTTTAAGATCAGTTTGAAACAAGTAGTTGTATCCAGCCATGTAGTCTGGAGAGATTCTCACAAATCAAGTCATTTCCATCCCCACGAGACAAACAGGACGACCTTAAGTTCTACCTCTTGGAGCCGCACTGTCATCACCATCACACAAGCCAGAAATGGTCACGGTCATGGGTTGGGGAGATCTTATTGTCCAATGCAAAACCGCCAGATTCCATTTGAACAATAAAGGCCGGTACCCGCCCACTTCGTGTTGCCAGCTGTTAATTCTCCTGTCATCGCCGGATCCATTAACATTCCCGTCTCTGGTCACCACATTGCCGCTCGTCTCTTCCTGTGTTTACACAGCTTCACAGCTCCTCTTTAATCTGCCTATGGCAGACGTGTTACATTCCAACAGCACGTTCCATTAATTAATTCAAATGGTAAATGGTGAGTTTCCATACACCCCCTTTCTGCCTCGACGGCAATCTGACCGCATTACGATGTTGCCTCATTCACCCGTTCACACTCACACTCAAACACTGTTGACACACGCATTGCGGCTGCTATGAGAGGTGCAAAGCTGCTAACACTTTCACACGTATTCATACGTTGATGGCAAAGACATCAGGAGCAATGAGGGTTTCAGATTTGTGCTCCAAGACCCTCGGACACATTATCTGGAAGGTTACACCAGTTACATTGCGCCCTATAGAAATGAGTCAGATGAACATAGAACTACATATACAAATGCATTGAAGGAAGAAAAAGAAAAACACTTGGCCTCAACCTTTAATTTATAGTCTCTGACAGCAAATGCAGAAGTCTGTTAATTATTTTTCTCACTGTTTCCAGCACTTGAATGACTCAGTGATGAGGCATAGCATAAAGCCATCGCATCTAACCTGCTTTTGTTTGACTCTGAATCAGTTTATCATTTTAACTAGCACAAAGTTCAGGTAAATTCAATTGGAATCACGCTGTGAAAAGGTATTTTTTCCCCTTAGAAATGTGTTTACGACAGATGGGAACACATACCGCTTCCCCCTGCCTGAGCTCGCTCTTTCTGGAGGCACACGGAGTCTGAATTAGATGAATGGATTATATTTGCAGTATTTTCAACCTGGTCTGTATGAGGGCAATTACTGCGACTTAGAGGACTGAATGTTTTGTACCTTGAGTGTAACTGAACAAGGTGCCAGCCTGTTCCCTCCAGGGAGCCGGCTGCACGCTCACCAAGCAATCGCAAAGAGTCATTTTTAGTGCATGTGATCGCCACTCATTTGTATTCACCTACATTACTGGAATGTTTGGAGCATGATGGTAGTGAGAGAATCCAGAGGGTTGTACAGTTGGGGCGTCCAGAATGAGCCATGTGGGTTAGAGTACAGACGAGGTTCTCATTGGTAGAACGATAGTCTATTCAAACTGCAATAAACAACACGTCTGTCAATACTGACCCTACTTCACACTTCACATGCTATTCTGTTTTTCAAATAGACTCCGCTGTATCGTTGCTTTTACTGCTGACCTGCGAGTTTGGTTGATTTTCCAAACACGTCTTGTGACTGGCTGGTTCTCACTGTTCCCACGAAGGTTGTTAATGGCAGTGACATTTGGGCACAACAAATAAAAGAACAACTCTTTACAAATATGACTGCTCCTCTCACTCTCACATCCGTTGAAAAGAATCTGATTGGAGCTCGTTCAATGGAGATGAAGGTGACGCCTGCTCAGTTCATGGACATACAGACCTGCTGTTCTCGTTGCCCGTTGCCAATTGTCCTTTATTTTTTCTTATTTATGTATAAAACCTGAACTGTTATGTTTTGTCTGGGGAAAAAAGCTGCGAATAAAACCGTACTCTGTTTGACGATATTCTGGACTCAATGTGTCCTGCATCCATTTCTAACCTGATCCCTCACAAAGGCCCATGAGACCCGTGTCTTCGATGACCTTCACGACCCAACAACTTCACTGTCACGAGGACATCGGTGCAGCAGACCACACCGACCTGAGGCAGGCTGGAATCCTTCAACAAGAGATGGAGGAAAAACTGTGCTTTCAACCTAAGTTACTCTCTGTATCTAAATGACAGTTGTAGTTAAACAATTGATGATAACACTGCCCTTCATATAATGTATTGATAAGTGGGGCCTTAATACTACGTAGGCAGGCTGATGCTGCAGGATCGGACGTGCTATTCAATTGAATTGAATCCGCTATAATGATGGTAATGTTTGGCCAAAAGTCACAGGTTGAAAATAAACAGAATTACCATCTACAAAGAACCACATGCCAGTAGAATGGATCCGCCTGGGTGGACACATTGTCACAGGCTAGTGTCTTTCAGACATTAGCATCTGAATGGTTCGGGAGAAACACTCTCTCTTGCCTTTTCTGACCACCTTACACTTTGAATATTCTGTACGTCAATCAAATTAGAACTCAACAATGGAGAGAAACAGGCTTCCTTTTTGGTTGTAATAACAAGTCTCACAGTAGGGTTGGAAAGGAAAGTTACTATTATGAATCTGTTATGGAGCCTCCATAAGAATTTTTAATTTTGAAGAAGTCATTAAAAGTCATGTTTTATTTCTTCCCTGTTATCACATGTATTTGACGTTATATGTCATGTGTCAAGGTGTAGCATGGGCGGATGTCTGCGCTCTCCGAGTGCCAGTCTGTCAACAGGATTATACAAAAGCTAACCTCATGATGGAGGCTTCCTCTAAATGCTGACACGGCACCCCTGTCGTTCGAAACAACACAGTTATATCTAGACTTTCTGGAACAATTCCAGCGTCAACTGCTCCGCGGGTGAGATAGAGTCCGCCCAAAAGACTCTGTCAAACTGTGATGCTACTTCAGTTGAGTATATTATCAGGCTGCGCTGTCTACTGGAGACACCAGCTCCACTAAACTTTGCACAGCAAGTGACATCTGATAAATTAAATAACACCTCTTGATAGTCTGAAACTCTCTTTGCAGCAGCTCACTGGGCTCACCAAGGAGAACAAAAAAAGCTCCCTTTTGTCTTCCCTCCGTCGTCCCAAATGACAGTTATGAGAATTCCAAATACATTTTTTATCAGCTCTGGGACGTCAGGACATTATTGGTTTCCAGCCCTGGAAACAAGGAAACGCTGACGTCCTTAGCAAGCGCCGAGGTTGAAACTCTCAATTTATTATAAAATGTATGTTATCGCTAATAACAGCTAACAGGCTACATGTGGTAGCAGGGTCCTATCACAAGAAGAGGAAGCGGAGTCTTTAGACTGTAGAAGTGGTGACAATACCACTGGGATTGCATTTGACATTATGAGATAAAAACTTGAAATGAAGATGTTATTGAGAACAAATGTCATAATGCATTAAAAAGGATTGAGCGATGTAATAAAATACAAATTCATGAAAGACGAATGGTGAGATAACATTTCATATAAGAAACAATCTAATAATCATTTCCAAAATCTGAAATCGTACATGTAGCAATGTCTTTTTTAATTCATGCAATATTGAACACTATGGGGTGTACACGCTCTAACCTCTCTGCTAATATACATACATGAATAAAACACATTCATACTGCACATTGTGCATTATAATGCCTGATGTGTCCGGCTATGTCCTGCAGGTGGGTCAATATTTGATGCTGCTTCCCGTCGACTCCCCCTGCTCTTGTTCAGGCTCTGCGTGTGGACCGCATGTGACCTGTGCATCATTATTCATCAGACGGCACGATAAATAGAAATACTATCCTGCTGCGAAGCGGTATGCAAAAACGACTGCATGCCGAGCTGCAGATATTCAAAGCTAATCCTTATCTGTTCAAAGACACCAGATGAACAGCTTTCCCTCTTGGCAAACAAAGTGCTACAGGGATTGGACTGTATATCTGCAACTGAGGCTGCATGATGCTTTGCATAGAGCTATGCGGTGATACCTCTGAGTACACGATCCAATAGGAGAGTACAAGTAGAAGCAAATGTGTTTCATCCGGATGAAACGTGCTTTGTGTTCTTTGCAAAAGTTTTAATAATTTAAATTCACTTTGGTGTTTCTCTTCAGTTTTATTTCATATTGAACACATAGAATATGTCTTCAAACATACTCTTTTATCTTATTATACTCCTTATTGCCGAACTAAAGGACGCACTGGAGCTGCATATGCAGGGCTGTTTGCAAAACAGAAAGAAAGGAATTTAATAAGGTCTATTTACAGTAAAATAGTGCATGTTGAGTTGGATGGATCAAACAAACAGAGCGTTTTGCAACCTGAGACCACAGTCGTCATTCACATTTACTGCAGTTCCTGCAGTTTCAGCATAAGAAAGCTGTTCATTTGCTAATTACAGGTATGAGTGTGAAACCAGGCTTTCTTAAACCCAACCATTACATACAGAGAACAAGGCATCAACTTTAGTGTTCAAACACTATATACTAGTGTCTTATTTTTGAAGAGGTATTACAGACGTGTCATCATTTGCTGCAAACAGACACATCCTAAGCTGAAGCCTGAGGGTTACCAGCCTCCTAGTTTATGGCCAAGCGTTGGCGTGAGAATGTGATGCAGCGGCAGTGTTAAAACATTGATATAAATACCACTAACAGTGAAGAGCTTTTGTTTTGCGACTTTATATTTGAGAAAATGATTATGAATCCGAACCAAACGCTAGCGATAGCAATTAATTTGACACTATTGGGGAATATAAATTTATGCACCACACAGCATCACTCAAACAAAAAGTCCTCCATTTATCTACCAGGCCTTGAGCAGAAGATCCTCAGGACGCCATATTCAACCGCACGGACGGTGAAGTGTGGTGCTGTTCATCTGCCAGTACAAACAAGAAGCCTCACCAGGAGCGGGAGGAGACTAACGCGAGTCCAACGGTCGGACTGCCCCATCTGGCCTAATTATGACTTCCCTTTAGGAATGGCCATGACATTTGTCTCTGAATAACCAGCCTTTCCCCGAAACTCGTTTAGCAGTCAAGGCCTGTAATTAATGTGGGAGCAATCCGAGCTGTGAACCCAACACAGGAGACATAACCGCGGCTGGCTCAAGGAACTTTAATGAGTGGAATACCAGCAAATATATTAGGAGCTTAACCCAGTCTGAAGGCCTGTAGCTGCGGTTGGTGTCCTCTGGGCTGCAGGAGTGACAAGATTGATTCAACAGCGATGAAATGGGGTCATGTAATCTCTGGGGTTCAAAAAAAAAAAAAAAATTCAAGAATTTCCAGAAATCTGTTCAGGGAAATATTTGTATTCGATGTGCTTGTGACACAATTTATTGATGAGGTTTTAGAAAAGTTATCTGAGCAAACTTAAGTGTGTCAGCTTTGATGTGACATTGAGCTGTCCGGATGGTCCGCGTGTTATAATTTCTCCAAGAAATTGAGAGATACGAGAGATGTGAACGGAGTTTTAAAAAAAATAAAATAAAACGTAATCCTGTTGCTCCAACTAGGGCTCAAATGTAAATGTTAATCCCTCAAAGCACAATTTGCCAAGGGATTTGAGAACTGGCGCCATGCCAGCCTTCTGACATGCCCTTAAATATTGGAAGAAACATCGCGGGTGTGGGTGTCAAAAATCCCGATGCAAACAATGAAATTTTAATTCTAACCACTCCTGAGGAAGAAAATCCGCTGTAATAGGATTTGATGACACCAGATTGTTTCCTCATATCAGGGAGAGTAATGATATGAGTGACAATATCTTGCCAGACTGTGGAACAACAAAGTAAGATGCATGAAATATTGATTGCCAGTGTCTCCTCTTGTTTATAAAGTGTGTAGCGGGGCTTGGCAGTCGTTCCTTACCGGGGTTACCAGGATAACAAGACACGGTGCTTCAGCAGATCAAACAGCCGGAGAATAATCCGACATATATTTAGAACTGGATGTGTTTAATACATGCTATAGTTTGGCAGATTACTTATAAATGACCTTTGCATTATTGAATGCATCTGCATTGGAATGAAAAAAAAAAGCTTTTCAATCTTTTCTAGCAAAGAGGCTTCAATGAAACGGAAAAAAAGCACATTGTAGTGACACGATATACTTTGACTACTTACTGTAAATGTTTCATCCATTAGAGGAGCACAAATTTAATAAATATGCTAATAGACTCTACAAGGCTAGTTGGCAGTACATTTTCAGCCTGTGAAACACTAGAAAAGAGCTGTATTCAAGGCTGGTTATTGAAGAAATCATCATTTATTACAGCCTCCTTCACTCTGGGGAAAAGGGATTGTTTGATTTTGAAAAGTTAATCAAGTGAGATAATTGACAATTGTTCGCAGACAGAAGTAAAGAGTGAAGGTTCGTGTTTTGACATTTGATTTTCAAAGGATTCATTATAAGGAAATGCAGATAAACGTATATGTATGTGTTTTAAAGAAAAAAAACATCAAGGTTTGTGGTTGTTAAAGAAGAAAATACTTTCATGTTGTCCAGCCAATTTCACTGAAACTCCCCGAAAGGCATAAATCAGTGCTCTCTGAAGGCAATCACATTGTGTATGACAGGATGTGCTATTGCATTTATTTCACTGCGGTCCTGTCCTAACTCTTGCTTGGCAGAAATTGATCCATTTATATATCGGGATCAAATATATTAGAGAGCCTGTCAGAGTCGATCTCTGCACCTCATCACTGTCGGAGATATTCATATGATTCTTTTAGTTGATGTTGAGTGGGATCACCACAGACTGACGGCAAGTATCCAAGTTTAAACAATGTAATCACAATCAGCTGTTCTCTTTAGGAAGCAATCAGTGACTTTGTTTATGATCATTTATTTACGCGACGTTATCAATTTAGGTCCTTTTTTTTTTTTTTCACAGCAACAATTTTCTGTATTTATTTGTGCGACAAACACAAACTTAAAAGATTGTCGGTCCATCTCTTGCAAAAATGCTCTTCCAAAAAAAGCACTTTCAATTTGTACATAAACATCAAACTGTTAACCGTTTAGTGTGAATTATTTATTTTACTTTGGCGGTGCAGCTCTGCACATCTAACGCTCTGAAACTCAATTCCAAACTTTATTAAGACTCGGTCACGACATGTTGCCGTTTTGCATGTCTTGGGCGTTGCGCCTTGGTTCCGCACCTTTATGAACATGCACGTGTCACCAGAGGGGCGTTGAGGGAACGGAGAACAAACAAAGTTCCCCGCTGAGGGAGAACAACCTCGGCTCCAGTGCCTACAGCGGATGGAAATGTAATAGTAAACAACAGCTGGAAGTGCTGGTCGCATTGTGAGCAGTGAAGCAGCTGCATTAGCAGCGGAGAGTAAACATACGGGTGACAGCGTGAAGAGTGTGATTTAGAGAGCATCTGTATATAATGTATGTGCACATCATGCATCCACTCTGCAGTGAGACTCAAGCTTTTTGAATTAGGCATCATCCACACTAATGGCTTCTCATTGTGACATACAGCGTGTCCTGTTCCGAATATGTGATAGATGAACGACGAATCAGGGAAGGACACATCACTTCTTTTTACTGTAAATGTACTTTCTGAACTCCTTGAAGGAGTTTTAGAAACAGGCCATGTTTTTAAATTAAAACACAGCTTGCATGTGGGCGAAAGGCAAAACATGTAGAAAGAGCTATATTTAAAAAAAGAATACTTGTGTTTCTGGCTTTAAAGTCTTCATTGTTCTTTAAGTTAAGGAGGTTAAAAAGGCATTAAGCATCTGTGTATTTATTGTGCATTGTAGCTGATATTCAAACATGCCTGCTGTCGGCCTGAGAATAGTTTAGTCCTGCGCTTTACCATCAACCGATGAGCTGATTCTGCACTGAGAGTCATGTAATGACTAAATGAGTTACTAAATGAGGGTATTAATGATGAATTTAATGGTTTTGGGTCTAGCTTAGTGAGGCTTAAAGGCACTAATTAATTTGTTGTCCAAATGTCACTGGAAATGAAAGACATTGTGAACTGTATTTGTTTTTACATATTAGCAGTCACCTTTCATGTGTTCGCCTCAGCTGCTCTCTGAATTAGAGTTTCCCCACGGAGAGTCCTCTCAGTTTAATCTCAGAAAGGAAGAACTATAATAGGAGGAGAACTGTATTTAAGTGCAGATAAGAGATTATACAGAGGACAATGTATAAGTGCTGGTCGCATCCATATCGTAACGCTCTGAAAGATTTAGGAAAATTAGAAATCCATCACAGCAGAAGTTCTTGTTGAAATAAATACACGTATGTGCTTTTTCTACTGTTTTAGTTTGCTTGGTTCTGACATGCAGAATGGGGGAAATGTCAGGTTGTTTTTCCCGTCAAGTTAATAAGCAAATCTGCAAGACATCTTTCTGTATTTGAATGACTGAGAAGATCTCACGTTTCCAGATGTTGTGCAGAAGAATATAAAATATCTGACATTTCTTCCTAATATTATGAAATATTAGACATTTTTTTGAAGTGGATCTAAAGAGCGTGTAACTTCACACTACCTACTGCATGCAACATTTAATACAGTTCATCCTTTATTTTGTATTATTTGCACTGAGCAGTAAGCAGTGCAATGCGACACCAATAAGAAAACATCTCATAGCCCTTCTTATTACAATACTTCCATTGGTATGTTATTATTACCTGTAACTGATGCATTTAATATGTTGCTAATTATCTCTCTGCACATTTGAACAGAACAACTTAAGTCAATATTTACAACACAATATGCAAAAAATGCACAATTTATTATATATAAACAGATGTATCAATTAGTAGATGTGGTTATAGCCTATTTCAAATTATTGACTAACAGCTGAAAATTTAGTCTGTAGAGAAATAAACAATCCGCTATCACTATTATAATATTCAAAATATTGCAGCTGAGGGACATCAAAGGTTTTACACAGTAATATTAGGATGAGCTCATTTTAAGAGCTGAGACACTCAGATGTTCCTTACAGCCAAAAAAAAAGAGAAAACGAGATTAATGAGGATCTTAATTTAATCAAATGTAATAAGTGCTTTTCATTTGAGGGCAAGGAGGTTGAGTTTTCAATGCTATTGTCCCTCAGCAGGATTATAAGACAAGAAACCAACAAGATGATTCTCGTGAAATGAACTGTCACACGGCCAGATGAAGAAGACAGTCAATTTTGGGGCAGATCCTGACATTTTCATTAATTTCCCCGGGAAATATGACCTGGACCTCGGCGTACTGCTGCACTCCCTGAGTGCACTTTAAGTCTAATCATACGTGCATTGAGATATTGGATATGAGCTCATTACAAAGGCACTCTGAGAGCGAAGGGCTCCGCCGAGGACGCGACTGACTCGTTGTTGACTTGTTGAATTTGTTCATAAAGTTCCATATAATAGTTCCTGAGAAATGAATAATGCCAAAACACGTCCTCTCCTAAAAAATATAAATCCTGCATCCGCAGCAGAAGACGGAGGGTTTGTCCCGGAGCCACGACGGATCTTTCCACAAAATGTCAAACAAACGAACCAACATGAGTTATAATTAACCTCCTGGGTGCAGGTGAAGCTGTAAATGGTAACTGCCACAGTGGCCTGCATGACTTTCCATTGAAATACTGGTTCTGGTTCAGTCCAGCTTGCACCACTAACACGATGCACACGGCGTCAAACGGACAATATTTCGTAAACAGTTTGAGCAGACGGGGATTAAAACCGGCACCGTAATTAATCTTTCATTTCAAATCTAGCAGAGAGACCTAATTCCAGGCCTCCTACCTGTCGTACTTCCCATGTGTTTATTCCCTGTGCCCTAAAGATAACGTACATTTTGAAGCATGAAGCAACATCTTGTTTATTCATTTGTCTCCAACAATGCAAACAGAGACTTCAGAGATCCCACAGCTCGGCCGTGAGCATGCGATTAAGAATCAGCAAGTTTCCTGAAGGTGAATGAAAAGATTTTTAGTGGTTTTCCATCTGGGCACCTTCATATCAGGGCCTCCTGGGATGCTCAAGCATGTATATTCATAAGAAGTGGGCAGGAAAAGGGAGGGGAAAAAGTTTTGTCAGAGACCCAGCTGGTTGCCTAAAAACTTCTCTTTAGTGACCTCAATTTCTCCGGCTTCCCGATGAGTCCATGTGGGACCAAGCACACTGTATTCTCCGAGTGAACTTAAGCAGAAGGTTGGCACGAAACACACTCAAGAGACTATAATGTATTTATATTTAACAATAAACTAAAATATGTGAAGAGAAAACTATGTAAAAGGTTTTACAAAACCATTGAAATACATATTATTTTGTATTAAATCTATGTTTTGCAGTTACATTAATGTTTGAAAAGGAGCTCCGAAAATGTTTAGAAATAAATTCTGGATGTCTCAAATTAATAGTTGCATTTTCCAGTCTAAACCAGACGTGCAGAGTTCTGTGGATGTGCCCACAAACAAGAATGGGTTTTGGATTCTCTACAGCTGCGTATCCCGGACAACCATTTCACTGCACCTCGCACTCACACAGAGACAAAGCCCAGCATGATTTCAACTGTCTTACAGGTCGATAAAGGTCACTGTTTCTGCCAGACAGGAGCAACTGTTGTGCCAAGACTGCAGCAATCATGAGGCAGACCCTTCCTATCACAGGAGCCAGGTGTCCATAGCAGCTTGGTATAGTTGCTAAGAAAGCTGGCAACAACAGAAAACTGTGTACAACACAACACCCGGCGTTTCTGTCCTGCGGCGTCACGCCGTGTTCGCCGGCTCCGACAGAAAAGGATGATGGGAAGTCACCTCGGCTTCCAAGTCTGGCAACAAAAAGTTCGACAGTGTATGCTTGATATACCTTTTCACGAATTTACATTTTCATTTCATGCATTATGGGTTTAATCTGGGTGTGACTAAGGGTTGATTAAACTCTGCTTATTTATGTGATTGATCCTTAAATCCATCAAATCAATGATATTTACTTAAAAAAATCTCTTATGCAAAGCTCATCAATTAGTACATATTTCCCTCATATTCAATACTGATTTAATGAGTCCGATACATTCTATAATCTCCATAATCTGAATCAGTGAGTGCACCTTGGGAACGCCGTCCAGTCATGTATTCCAATGAAAAAGATGATTTTGTTATCTCTTACCTCGACAGTGAACTCCTTCATCGTACCCATCGTCACAGTCTCTGGCCCCGTTGCAGAGCTTGTTGAAGTGAATACATTTCGTCGTCCCGATACACTGTATGTGATTGAGGGAACATCTGAACACCACCTCCTGTGCACCTGAAGTAGAGAAGAAAGGCAGAACGTTTTAGATCAAGATTGATAGATTTGTATTTTATTAGTATACTGCAAAGCTGAATGATGCATACGGGGTAACAAGTTCATTAAGACCTGGAGGAGCTGCATGAAATACGCTTGCATATATCTCATTATCATCTGTGTTTTTAAGCAGGTTACTTCCAGTATGTTTTTGAGTCCTTTCTCCAACTGCTCAAGACGTCTTAATGCAAAGTAGAACATGTATGCAAATGTGTTTATGCTCCGCCACATTGTTCTTTAGACACCACAGATGCTCGCCACACTGGGTTGCAAATGCACCGTTGATGTCCTATAACGGAACCGTCCCGCTCCTGCTGCCAGCCGGGGGAAACAGTGGAGAGCAGCTGCTTAAGGATTCATGAGGCACATAGGTGGCTCTCGTTCACGTGGCAGCCTCGGGAGCACATAAAACTCAGCTGACCAGTGTGCCTGCAATGTAAATGTGTCACATATCCACCTTAACTACATTGGTATCAATTACCGATGTGCCATTGCGGCCACATAATGGGAAGATTTATCAGTCACAGGGACGGGGGTCTGTAACGGTCCCCGCTCGCAGGGACCCACATCCCAGCGCACTCGGACCATCTCGACTGGGCCGTTATTAATTCACATTCTGCTTTGTAAGGTAAGAAATGCCACAATTAATGTGCCCATTACAAAGAGGGCTGTCATCCCATGCTGATTTACAGAAAGAGATATGTGTACAAGTCCCGTAGGTGTGCCTCTGAGACGACACAATAATGATTCATGACCGTTTCTCCTCCCAAACAATTTATTGCCTTAAAAAGGCTGCGAGAGACCCTCTTCTTTAATTTATGTGTCTTGGCTGTCTCTTCAATCGCCACGCAATAGGGTTAATGGTAAAGCATGTTCATAGCATATTTAGGTAGGTCAAATAGAAGTGACCTTGTCTTTAAGAGTTCATATTTCCTACATGAAGAAACTGGCAGCATGTAGATTCATTTCTCTTCGATCTCATTTCAGACGGACTTTTTGCATAAAATTTTCAAACGAACCTTTCTGTCATTAAACTACAAATAGCAATACACTGTAAGTTTTTTTTTTTTTTTTTTTTTCAGATTCTTTTATTGTCATTTCTCCTTACCTTAAGTTTGTTTCCTCTGCTGTACCCTCCCACAGATATCTGAGCTAATACTGATGCAAACAGAGTCTAACTAACAATATTATCACTTAGTAATGTGTGTTCCTGCAGAATCTGGTATAACTGTGGCCAGATGCATTCATATCTGTGTGAATCTACACACAGATATGAATGCATCTGGCCTCAGTTCTGCATCGCCTGCACACACTTAGAAAAATAGTCCATTACTTTGAGACAATATTCTATAGGTAAGTGATCGACTTATTAAACTGCCATATTGTTATATTGTGCAACATGCTTCAGTAGTGTATCAGTCGCTAAATAGTATAAAAATAATGTTATTTTAGAACCCTGTAATGTCATAGTGCAACTATAGGTGGCGGTATGTCATAGCATGGGTGGTGCAGGCTGCATTAGTCTATGAATACATACGACTTGCAAACTCTGTAGCCTTTGGACCATTGTGTCACGCAATTACTATAAGAGGCACAAAACATGAGGACACACAATGTTCTTTTGCTGGACTATTTTTTGTGCAAGTAAATTTTGCTTCCACTTACATAACAAAAAAATCCGCTGTCCCACACAAGAGGACACGCCTTAATATCCAGCCCTAATCTTCATACATTATTTTTTCAAATGCATAGTACATTTTCACTCACAGCACAAAGGGACACACCGTCACAGAACAAGTGTGTTCCAGGGAATAGCACATGTCCATTTGGCAAATGCTGTTTGGTAAGTGCTATTTAACACTCAGCTGTAAAGGTCTCTGACAACCTAGCTGTGTTGTCAGCCTCTCCCCTTGCTCATCGCCACATGGTTCTAATCTAATGTGATAAGGGGAGGGATGGCGCATGAATATTCAGTGGCTCTGATCTGTCATGCAAGGGTACACAGATGGTCCCTCGACTGCTGGGGTGCTCAGAATTCCTCCGTCAATTTCCAAACTCCTGTACTATGTGGGATTACCGGATCAAAGTTATATATACAGTAAAGTACACAATGTCATTTCACACATCATCTTAAAGCTGAACTGGAGCTTCTCACTCGTAAGCTTCCCGTTCCAAAGAGGGCTGAAGGAACGATGCTTAAACCAAATATCCTGCATCTGAGTTCACATGAGCGGTCCACCGTGCACTGAGATACGATGTGCTCACTTCTGGAATCACTAGAATAAAGAATATGTATTACAATTTCATTTATCGTGAAAAAGGCATAGAGATTAAAAGAAGCTTAATCTAATCAGAAATCTACAGTGGTGCTCATTAAAGGCCATTAGGGATGATGAGCAACGAGGCTCTTCACAAGCAGAGATGAATATAGTCGTAGTCGGAGTAAACGATAATCGGGTGAGAATTGTTGTCCGTCCGATCGAGCCCTGCGATTGACGAGCGACCTGTCAGGTTGTCACCCCGCCTCTCGCCCAGCGTCAGTTGGGATTGGCTCCAGCTCCCCGAGCCCCCTGCGCAGGATAATCAGTATGGAAAATGTATGGATGTATTACTATAATTGACTTACTGTCTAATTGCAGTCAATGCTAATGTAGTTGTTACCGCTCTGTACCAGTGGGGCTGAAGCAAACTTCATTTATTTTGGAAGTTGCTGTGAACTCTAAACACAAGTCAGAATCTCGTAACCACAATAACTTCCATGTAACATGAAGCTGCTATAAACCCAGCTGAACAAGTGGCAGTGTTTTGTATTGATAAGTGATATGTGCTTACTGTAACGGGATGAGCGTTACATTTTCCTCCTTCGTCATGTTGCTGCTGCAGCAGCTTGATTTGATCTCCGAGTGTAGAGAGCTGCAGCTGATTCTGTCTTTGACTGTGTAGAACACTGATTTAGGATGCTACAATGTTGTTATGATTCCTGTTTCAAGCTCCAGACGGGGCAAACTGCACCTACCAGCAGCCCAGGAGGGAAATACATCTATTATTATCATTGACAAACCACTGCTGAATTAATGGCCACTCCCTGAAGTACGTCGCCTTCCAAAACTGAAGAAAATAATCTCGAAACATATTGATGTTTTATGATGTGTCAGCACAACAGTTAAGATCTGTTTAGGCTGAGGTACAAAAACACTTAGTCTAGAGGCGCATTAAATCTCTGAAAACGTGATTTGTCATAAACTTCCCTCATTAAGCAGACAACTAAAACATGATTCTGAAGACGTCTAAGGTGATAAATAGGCAATGCAGAAACTGAATCTTGGTCAGTGCTGCCTCGTTGCACAAGATGGACTTCATTTTCCTAAAGCACAAATGAGACCGGATTATGCAAAATCAGACACAGCGAGCGCTTTGTCAACCCCACGCTGTATCAATCATGCACCAGGTTTGGATCGCTGCCGCACATACAGTATCTGCTTCCTGGAGACACAACAGCAATCAAGTCTCGTTCAGAAGCGTTTCAAATGAGTAAATGAGATTAATTCAACTCAATTCAAAATGCAATGCTGGTTTTAACTAATATTTTTTAATGCTGTTAGGTCTTCTGAAGGCAAGTATAAACTGTGATACTTCACTCCTTTATAGAGACAGAAAGAGCCAACGGAGTGATGCAGAGGGTAGAGAGGAAATAAACAGGGATCCATGCAGGAAGAAGAACGACGTAGGAATTAAATATAATTGAAATGCGGCCATGAAAAATGCAGTAAGTCCTGTACTTCAAGAAATGTAATTGAACCATATTTATCTGCGATGTGCAGCTGGAGTTATGGCAACATAAACTCGGTTGAAACTCAGTTTTCATAATAACTACTTACTTCTCATTGTTGGAAGTACGAACTATGTTCATCTGTTGTTGTTTAAATTAATTTTCAATAACACTGATATCAAGATAATAATCATTTAATGAGTTATGATTGTCACATAATGATTCAGTGCCTATGACTATGTAATCACACTGAAACACATTAGATGTTAGTAAGACATTATATTAGTAATCATAGGGGAATCATTTCATTTCACAGTAACACATTAACATAATGATTGACTATTCGGGGATTTGTTTCCAAATGTATTCTGACAATAGTTTTGTTTTGAAGCATGAATCCAATGTGTTGGGTGAGTTACTACTTCTTATACACATGCAATGGGCATGTGATGAACCAACAGTTGTGACAACTTGAAGAATGTTAGAGTTGAGCTCAGACTGGATGTTATTATCCCTTAAAAGAATCAGCACTTTTCTGTTGTCTGGGGGAGGTAAGAACTTAATTTGGGTCATCAGGTGTGCCCCTCCTTCATTAGCGCTTCGTTCATAGGCCCACGGCACCAGAGGGCTCAACGGCAACACCTGGCGTCCCAGGTGTGCCCCCCTCCACTTTTACATCTTTGTTGGTAATCCTGCAGCCCATTTGGAAAGATTCCTCTTAACCCAAAGCCAGTTGTTGCTTCTCTCAGCAGCCTATGATAGCGACTTGACCGCTTGTCAAGGCCTGTCCTTGAACCCTTAAACTCTTCAGGAGCCTGGTTGTTGATGTAGCAACAAACCCTCGACACCCAACCTCTTCAGGGAGCATCTTGGTACACCAGTTTTGTTGTTCTGCCTCAGCTGCTATGTCGGCATACTTAGGGCTTTAGCGTTCATACGCTTCACCAACTGCAGCCTCCCATGGTACCGTCAACTCCACAATGTACAGGGACCGGCTTTCACAAAGGGGATGATGTTTGATACTCCAGGCATTAGGGGAGGGCGGGCATTGGTGGTAGTTCTCCTCCCTTCCCTTCCAGGGTGATTGCCAGTTGGTGTAAGACCTGGTTCTGCCTCCAGGTGTAACGGTCTTGGGACAGACTAGTTTTCAGGATATGCCTCTATGTTGCTGGGGTTCTGCAGAGAGGACATGATGGATCTTCTCCTAGCCACTGGTTTAGGTTCTTGGGTGTAGAAAAAACATCGTAGGTGGCTCTGATGATGACGCTCAGTCTGCGTCCTTCCATCTCCCAGAGATCCATCCAGGTTAGCTTACGATGCTACGATGCCGTCCCAACTGGTCCGTTGACTGTTTGGACTGTGAAACTGCCTTTGCGTATCTCTCTGCCTCCTCTTGCTGCCCGACATCATCAACCACCAGCCTTCTTCTCAGTGCGGTTGTTGCCTTGTGCCATGTTGCTCAAATTGTCCCTAGTCCAAACCCATGAAGCTTTTCCAGCAGACGCTTGGTACCTTGGATGGTTGACGTCAGGATCATCATGTCATCCATGTAGGGCGAATAGGCATCTAATAGGCGCTGTCCAGCCTGCAGACGTTCTTCTCCTACAACCCACTTGGAAGCTTGAATGATCACTTCCATTGCCATGGTAAAGGCTACCTGGGAGATGATGCAACCTGCCATTATTCCCACTTCCAATGATTGGCATGATGTTGTGTATTCTGTTGTTGAAGTACAGAATTGCAAATCTTAGAAGTCGTTTCTGACCAGGTTCGTGATGGTCTTTGGCACCTGAAAGAAGTCGAAGGCTGTCCAAATGAGAGAATGGGGGACGGATCCAAAGGCATTGGCTAGGTCCAGGAACTTTTTGCAGACTTGATTTGATATCCTATCAAGGAAGGAAGTTCTTGCCTTCTCCTTTTTCTTGCGTCAAGCTCTAAGGTTTTCCGCTCTTCGCAGGCTTGCCAGGCGCCCTTTCAGATCTGCGTGCAGGAGGTCAATGCCCACTCTTTCTTCCAGTGATGATTTTCTCCATTGTTTCCTCAAATCCCTTCACTCTTTGACAAGGCACTCTATTTCGAGCAGCTTTCCGGACTTTGTAGGGGTTGTTGTTTCCTTCTTTTTTAGTTATTTGTTGTTACACAACATGCACATTTTTGTCTTCATTGTCATTGCTTTGCTTGAGTTCGTTAACGTGTTGTCATCCAATGAGTCATCTTCTGCCCCCACTCTCGCAGACTCTAGGGGTATTCTCCTCTTTGTTTTAGCAATGGGGGGTGACTCCTACTCACTTGGAAGAGGCAGAGCCTGCCGTCATAGGTAGCTGACTCATGACAGCCCTGTGGGGTATTTACCTCCTCACAGCTGTCTTTTCAAGCCATCACATGTATGAGACAGAAGATGACGCAAACCGTAGGAGACAAAAAAGACAATGTAGGAAGCTGACGGATGGATGGATGGATGGATGGATGGATGGATGGATGGATGGATGGATGGATGGATGGATGGATGGTAGGGTCCCTTTTGCAATTCCCAATGTACAACTCTTAGGTAATATAGATTTTATTAGATAACGATTCATGCATGATTTATGGCCAGGAATCAATTAAAAAGTTTAATCATAACATCTTGAATGCAAGGCAACTATTCCCCTGGTAAATAATGAAATAAAATATATGAAATGTTGTGCGTTTTCTGGCAGACCAAGCCACATTTAAATCCCACCTCAATGTTTGTGTATGTATTTACAATAACGATATAAATTCCAGTTCAATATTCCCATGTCGTCTACATCCTGCAGATGTTTTCCTGTCGCCGTGACAAGCAGCCAGAAGCAGGTTTCCTGCCCAATCCAGTGGAGTAAATACTCAGTTACAGGTAAAAGTCATGTAAATGTTGTAGCTGCTGATGGACAAGATACTTTGAATTAATGGTGCAATATAATAAATATAATAAATGTCTATAAAGCAAACACAAACTAACTCAATGTAAAAATTGTCGGGTATTTTGTTGAGCTGTCGGCATCAGACTGGCTGCGTTTTCTCATACAGAAGACAGATTGTTGTGTATCACCATATATCCTGAGTATATAAATATCCTTAATACCACTTCAAATACAAAGAGACCGGATAAATCTGCTGGCTGTGAGATGATTCACAGAAGACCAAACAGAAAGATCAAATTTTCGGATTAACAAATCCTTTCTTCAGTTTTCTGAACTTTTTTCGTCTAATTGTTTGATATCTGATGAGACGTCGGATCATTTGAATATTTATCGCAATCAAAGCGTGTGAGGAGTTTCGAGCTGGTAACAACTCACTGATGTCTGAGATGTGACCCCCGAACACAAGCTGCTGTCAGTCGGCGGCAGGAGGTTGAAAACCGCTGGTTTAATTTGAATTTTAAAAGCTTTCTGTATTATCATTGTGTGGAATCAACATCTTAAAGGTAAGATGAGGAAAGCTGCTAAATAAATGTAGTAGGATAGAATGTATCCCTCTGAAATGTGGTGACTCGGAAGTGATGCCAGTATGTTTAATTAAATATTCATATAGAAAATAATTTTATTTTGCACCAATGCTGTATTTTTGCTCATAGTGTTTTTTCCTCTGCGTAAGTGCTGTTAATTCAACATGCTTGGAGTTTTTTGGCCCTATGAGCTTCCTCTCTAGCGCCACCATCAGGCCAAATGTTTCAATGGTCCAAAGGAAATGTAAAAACCAAATGAGCAGACATATTTATCCTCCAATAAAAATGCATTTTTGACTTCCTTGAGACACTGTAAGAGCAAACTTTGCATTTTGACCATTAACGTCTTGTAATGCTTCATAGACAGCAAACATCTATTCATTATATTCATGTTTGATTAATAAACATTGCAGCCTGTAGGTATTCTAGATTTGTAGATGTAAATTAAAAGGTTTTGGTGCTGTTTACTTCTTCAGGGACTGAGTGAGTGGACCTCAGCTGGGCTGAACTAACACTGCTGTGCAGTCTGAGGCTTCTAGGAAAATAAACGTCAGCAGAAATACTCATTACGGTGTTCATGTTAAACCGGTGCCACGGACAGTTTATGTGGGGTAATGAATTCCTTCAAGAAAATAACCAAAGACCAGCAGGGGAAGTCCTTTAAACTTTGTGTTCGGGAATTCATTACCACCCTTGAAAATCATCTGCGGAGGGAATTAATTTCCTGAAAGTGTGTAATCGAATAGCTCCGACTGGCTGGCATGAGGCACAACCAAAGAAGACTTTCAGATAACGGCTATAACAGTGTCTGTTTGGGGTTGTAATAACACCTCATTCCAGAATAGAACATAATTACAGTCTGCCTTGGGTTAGATCACATGTATTTAACTAATTACATACAGTTTATTCATGCTATTTAATGTAAGACAACCAGCTCGGTGGTTACAGTCGTGTTGTAAACAGACTGCAGGGTCGGGTTCAAAACACCAAACCACAACAGAGATGGTGATGCAGAAAACGGTGCAACGTTGTCAGCATCATAATCCCTCAGCCTCATAAACGGTGACACTGGTGTGGAAGAATAAACAGTGGAAGGTATGAATATTTCAGTTCTCGCTCATGTGCGTTGGTGTTTACTTGTTTGTCTATTTGAGGGAGATGACACATCAAGAACTCCGAGGGCACATCCCAAATACAAATAAATGTTTCATTTGTAGTAACGGAAAAAGATATGAAGCCCATTTATACAACTGGTTGTACAGCACACTGTATAAATACAGAATGCAGGTGTTGTTTTTAATACGCATTGTAATGGGGAACTAGAAAACATGCCTGAACTGGAAGTTCAAACAATGCAAAGTTGCCACACAGTTGTTGAAATAACCGACATCACATCTGCAGATGGATTCCACTCCCTCATATGTTTGACCTGCATCCCTCCTCGTGTCAGGGAGAGAGACGACCATGCAACATAAGGACACGTGTAAAGGAATGAACGGATACAGTTAAAGGAATTAAGATCTTCCCATAGAAAACTGTGAACTCTTCACTCCTGCATATCTGTATCCTTTATTGTTGCCATGTTTAAAGCTCGGGGATGTTTGGATGATAAAGTGTCTGAGCTCAGTGACTGTCTGGCTTGAATTCAATATCAGACAGAGAGACGGTTGACATGTATATTTGAGTACATGCGCTTCTTCTGCTGTCTCAAAGACAAACAGTCCTTGGACAAACGCTGACTGCCTCGTGACGGCTACTTTTCTTACTACCTGTCATGAACAAAGTGGATGATCTGAGGTATATGGGACTAAACTTCAACAGCTCCAAAACATTTGAGCAACTGTAAATCACATCTCCTCTCAACATGTCCTGCTTGGAGAAGACACAGTGGTCTTAACAGGGAGGGTTCTTTGAAAAATGAATGTGACCTTTGCATCCATGCTTCTTGCTGCATTTGTCCAACCTCAGACAGAGATACAAATCATTCGACAAGTTGTAAGGTCCAATGATCCTGCAGCGAGAGAGAATAAACTCGCTGCAGGACCACATACTGAAGGATTCTATTTTCATTACATTCAGAGAAAGATGTGGATGAACTGGTGAGTTATATAGAGCATCGCTCTTGGCTTTTTATCTATCCGCAATAGCACCAACCGGACATGCACAATGAGAGATAATTTGACTCACAATAAATCACATGGGGCAAATGAGAAGCAGCCAGTGACACAGTATGAACTGGACAACTCCCTGGTGGGAAGATGTGTATGCCTTTGCATGTATATGGATACACATGCCCGGCATTTGGTGACGCTCTCTCATGCCTGTACCGCAGCCAACTCCAGTTCTTGCCTGTTTTGTTGGCTTAGTTTCGGGTTCGGCACAGGAAGCATATGTTGACTTGGACTGATGCCAATGAAGAGCATTCAATGTGTGGGCTCTAAAAATCTGCATTTGTTGCTTTGCCCGTAAGATAATTGTGTTGCCTCGTTGTCTTTTTATAAGTCCTGATTGGCGACCATTGTTAAAGTGAAACTGAAGCCTTAAATCGAATCAAAAATATTTGCAGTATTGGGCAAGTTACTTGAAAAATGTGTACAATTCCAAAGCAATACTACTTATATGACTCAGCTTACCTTCCGAAATATCTCCACACAAGAGCGGTAACAGGATTTGTTAAACTCTGAGTTTGTCTAATTATATAAATGTGTGTGTGTGCTCATCCCCACAGGTTGGTAGTTTCATTCATACTGATTAAATAGTTGCATTCTGCATCTCCCCTGTTATTGGCTGCTGCATAATTACGGGTTTAACTCAAAATATATGAATTTAGAGAAGTAAATAAGACCAATCTCATACGAGGCAACAGTGCAGGGCTTATCAGACCCTCTGATTTCTAATTTCCTGCGAGCGATGTCTAATGATTAGCTGTAACATGTGCCGAGTGTTCGATCAATCAATTTGTCAATCTGTCACCAATGCGCGGTGGAAACAAGGCAGGTGTTGACACCCACCACAACCCTTATTCTACTGTATAATAGGGAATAAATGCATGAATACATCCCTCCACAAAGCAACGAGCAGCTACAGGACAAGGTAGTAAACTGCACGTCAGTAACACCAAACAACAAAAAGGCCAATTTCTCATTATTTGGAAAACATCCACATAATTAGTCAATAGAGATAATTGTGTGATGACCATTATGCAAATGTTGCAATCTAATTGTTCTGGGGCCAGCTTGAAATGAATAATACATACAGTAAATTGTAATCAGAATGGCTAAAACCAATATTCACTGAGAAGAATGATCTCATTAAGACTGTGATATACAGCTTTCCATTTAATACCGATGTCCTTTCATCAAAGGGATGAATACACAATCAGCACCACGCCATGAATCCTAATGACATAAGTGCAATGAGTTTATGATGCATACGTTTCCCCAAGTCGAATACATTTCCATTATGTCACCACGTTGCATTCACACAGTTACATTGCCAATCAATCCGAGACTTATGTGAATGGGAAATTATGCGGCGGTGCAACTTCGGTCATTAACAGTGCAGTTTTCCACACAACATAAGGGGGTGCAAGAACATTTGTCTTGTTGAAAACTATGTTCAAGGCAGAGAAAAAGGGAGCAACTAAAATATGATTTAAAGTGTGTATTTGGATGACTGTGAACTAACCATATGCCCTTCATATTAAAATTGAGGGACTCTTCTTAGCAACTGTTTCCTCAGCCTTGGATTCCTCCATCAAACTCTAATAGATTTAATGAAAAGCCTTGACCTCTGACTTTTATCTATATTTCACACAATGTAATGAGTTCCAAGCACCAAATTGGTGTTTTGGCCTTTAATGTAAATCAATTGATCGTAAGCGAGTATTTTTCACTGGGAGGCATCTTTAATGAGGACCACAGTTAGAGTAGAATACACACAAGCGAGTGGGAGGACATGCATTTTTCTCTAAATATCCTCTGGCACCGACCCAGCTATCTAAAATAATCACTAGACTATGACCACTCTTCAGAGTGGCTATAAGAGAAGGCATTTGCTCAACCCTTTCACTGTCCATTAGACAACCCATTGTTCTTGATTAATAAATACATGAAGGCCACTGTCACTGATTCAAGTTCATGAGAGTCATCCAAGTGTAGCAGTGAGAGGGGTTATTATTCTCATCGGGGTGTCACGGCAAGTACGTGTCCCTGTATTGATCTTAAGATCCGAATGCTGCGATGCTTTGTTCTGTGTTGCAGCATCAGGGAGCTAATGTAGACTTCAGTACTCTAATGTCACACCGGTTCCACGACAGCCAAGCATGTCAAGTATATAAAATATGTACTCATCAGGTGACGAGCTGACACTCGGTCCTTCACCATCCTCCTTCTAGGAGGGAGTACAAAAGGGAAAATGTGTCAGTGAGGCCTAACTGTTGAGGCGGCGGCTGTGAGAGCAAAGACGAGGCGGTAATGTGCTCCTCCCAGTGCATTCTGACATGGATGAGACATGGTGAGAGTTCAAAATTGTCACCAGGCAACCAAAGTCATTCTCGCACGAACAATATGGGAACACAAAAGCTCGAGCAGACAAAAAAAACGTGTTGTACAGCGGTAACATGGGTGATGCAGCAAACAGGGGGAAGGAATAGAAGGAGGAAGATATCTTAATGGCAGAGGTGAGAGGAAACAAACACACTGAGTGGTCGTGTTAATTGCAGAGGGTTAACAACGTACTCTGACTTCAGTGGTTTCCAAGCACGCAGACACGCACAAAGCACAAAATATGTGTTGCACCTGCTCCAAGAAGAGTGAAAATACAGATTGATAAGCTAGAGGAAGTGTGCATGAGTTTGTTCTTAATAATGGAGATTTAAGATAAATTAAAAGTCTCACTTCAAAGCCTGAAAATTAATAAAACAGCGAACAAGATACTGCTGCAGGCGCAGGGCTACAAACCTGACCTGTGAGCTTCTGATTCATGCAGATCATCTGACACGTGAAGACAAACTGTTGGGTGGAAGCAAAAATCTGATTTAATGGGCTCCGACATTCAAACGGCAAAGATTTGCGGGGCTGATGCAAGCATGCAAACTCCCTGTTTGTAGCGATGGCATGTTTGTGTCCGTTCCCGATGAATCAACAGGAGGGTTGTACCTCGGCAGGAAGGTACAGATGGAGAGCAGGGAAAATAAACGTTACATAATGCAGGAGGCCTTGCCCTTCAGCTCAATAACAAGGTGCTACGCTACATTACCCACTAAACCGCCATCCTATCGCTGCCAATTCTCACGGGAACCAGACACATTCGTGATTTAATTCATTTAATTCAATATGGGAGTTGCCAGATAAAATATCCTGCAGGTTGAGGATAGGCAGCTTGAAATATACTGACTACGGTTGCTGCAGCTTCACCACTAACACGTCCAACTATTTTGTACTTGTACTGTTTTTTTCTCTATTAGGGCTTCGCCACATATTCCAAATGTTTCTGGAACGTTTCTCGTGGAATAGACGCTGTAGACGGTTGCCTTGGGCGCCGAGTGTCAGGAGGCTTCTGCTTTTTAATAATTCATATGTTCATGTGGGTTGGAGGACCTGTTGTCCCTGGTAACAGTAATAATATTAACATAAGTAACCTTTTAATTACAAACACACCGCGCCCACTGAACTTGTAGACAAATATGGCAACATGGAATTAACAGGATCATGTACATGTAACCAGTGTAGGATCCTCGAAGGCTGTCTGGGTCAGCCGACACACCGAGGCGGCAAAATGGGTCAAAAACGGACAAAATTAATAGGCGCGCAACGCAGGACGGGGTGCAAAGACGGGGAGCGGAGGTGAACTGGGGGCTGGTATGAATCTATTCACAGATTCAAACTTTCAAGATTCATAACTCGTGACTTAAATTTTCTCAGGGCACGACGGTGCCTTTTTTTAAAACTTTAAGATAGGCGAAGAGCTACAATCTCTCATCTCTCATATCAGAAAGTCTCCCGAGCTGTAAAGATAATATTAACACTTGTTGCAGCCGGCAGCATCGTCCCCCAACGTCAGCTCTGCTGCTGGGTGTCGACTAAGTGCTGTAGTTTAACCAAGTTAGTAAGTGTTTGGTGAAACCCAACAAATTGGATTTTACTGTACCTACATATAAAACAACTTATCAATTATCTCCTTTACTTAAGTGATGACAACTATTATGACCTCCACAGCTACCAAGCAAGATGAAAACTCCTCAAACTGTTTTTAAATAATTTATCATTTCATAAATAGTGATTTTAAAACTTAAATATATAATGTTCTTTCTTTTTAATAGATTTTGGGGGCTTATAAGTTTGTTTTGGTGAGACACAGAGAATTCCTGGTAATAAATATGAGCTTTGTTTCTGCTCTGTTCTCTGTTTCTGGCCTCCAAATTAAATTAAGTCAAATGTTTAATCCTTTTTTTTAATTTGATGAATTTCATAAAACCAAAACAATGAGCTGAAAGACCACAAAAAGCAGAAGACACATTCGAAAAACAGAAATCTCCTATATACAGACACCATGTGGAAGTTGATGCCTTCACCGATTTTACAAGCTACAGCAATGCCAAGTAGTAAGTTGATGACACAAGCTGCTACGGAGTCGGAGTGATACGATGCACCCCTGTGTCGGATCCTGTTTTCTTTTATCGTCCTAATCGTTTTTAAGCTCTCTGTCGGATAGTGATGAGCTCAGTATAAAAGGATGTGAGGACTTTAGAGGAAGGCGGCGGGGAGACGTGTCCTCTCCTATCGACAGAAGGCGAAGAAGAGGAAGAACCCCACAGAGAGCCGTCTTTGACCGCTCTCCTCCCCTGGGATCTCGGAGACACCGAGATCGACATCGGAGTAGATTGGGTCGAGCCAAGCTGCAGCCATGAAACACGGCTGCGACCAACGGTTTTGAAGTCAGCTGCTGACCCTTTTGATTGTCTTTTCCGCTGGGAGTGACAATTCAATCAGGGGATTCAGTGGTCTACATGTCCACCAGATTCACAAAGCTCCTCATGGCAGCACTACTGAGACGAGCCAAAAGTCCATGAAATCCTTTCTTGAAGGATTTATGAAGGATTTAAGTTCTAAGACACTGTGTGCAGGAGAATAAATACAGGAAGGGAGACCGCCGGTTGACAGTCAGTAGCACTGATCGTTTTCATGCAGCGAAATTAGAAAATACATTTACAGAGGCACGACAAATAGCAGAAATGTTCGTCCCCAGAACGCCTTGACATTGAGAATTCCTTGTATGAATGATGCACAGCTGAGAATGTGGCGATCCGACTGCAGGCATCCTCAGTCTCAACAAAGACGCTATATCGCCCCTATCACATACCAAACGTCTGGCTCTCCAATGGACAAATAGTCCTTCTTAAACAATCGGAGAATTGCCATTTTGCTGTAGTTCTTTATCCGTTCCTGAAGGCAGGCGGTTTCCAAGCTCTCTGAATAACTTGCAGTCGAGGCCCAACAGGCCTGTTGCTGAGCGGATCAACCGCTGCCTCCTTCTAGTCACAATCTAAGCCAGCCTTCCCTTCCCTTCCCTCCTCCCTGCAGGTCCTGCAGATGCAGTGATTCCGTCCCCCTGACCGAGGGCAGAGAGTGGAAGGAGAGGCCATCAGTGACACTAACATGTTTATAGAAGCAGGAGATCCTTTTCTTCACAGTGAAATAAACTGATTGTTCTTTGTTTGTAATCCAGCAATGCTTCACTCATTACATATCATTATGTAAGACCCCCCCCCCCTCCTTTTTGTTTCTTCCTAGGCTATCGCAGCCCTTTCCATCGTTTAAGAAGGTAGAACACATTCCAATCGCGTCGTCTGTTTGCAGGCTGAAGCCGCTATAATTCCCCTCTCTATCAATACATAATCCACGATAATGAGCCGTGCCGAATTCCTTAAATGAATATGCAAGGTCCTCTTTCTCCGGGCATTGTAAATAAAAAGAGCCAACCTTAATGGAAATGATAATTAATTGCCTTCTGGAGATTATATGACTTGGCCTGCAGCAACTATGCAGAGGTTATATTATATCTATTACATTAAAGCCTCATTCACAAAAGGGGGGGAAAAAAAAGATAATATTTGACAGGCGAGCCAGAGTTCAGAGAAGATCTGAGGAAAATGCAACATAAACTGGCTGCTTTTTCTTTTGAACTTCACCTACATGTTTAAAAAGATGCATGATATTCACAACTTCCCTGTTTTACAGGGTTGAAGTGAATATTTCCCTTCTTTTTTTTGGCTGGTGTTTATCTCAACTCACAGAGAGCCAATCCAGGATGGCCTTGCTCCTCTTAACACCTGCTGGCATATAAAAAGATCTGCAGGCACACGAGAGGCAGAGCCTGTGGAATAAGTACATGACAAGACAGTAAAACGAGATTAACACCAGAAATCATAGCTTGACTCATATAACATGGCAAACCAGGCATGCCAAGGTCAAATATGGAGATGTTGTTGCAGCTGACAGCTCCTGTTGCATTGGTCCAATGTAGTTTCAGAGGTTTGAGGCTCTGACGGACCCTCAACAAGACACCAGTATAATGCATATACATTAAACTGCATGCATGCTATCAGCTGATTAGTGCCCCTGACTTAAGGAGTGTGTTTGTTCTTGCAGCAACCACCATCTATGTGATATGTGACCTCTTCTCCCATACGTCACTGACAAAACCATAAAGTCCTAATTTGATTGGATAGCTCATGCTGATGAGGAACCCCGGACTGAATTCAAAATAATGTTAATAGATTTTTCTACTGTTTTTGCAGGGGGGAGCTGATGGATCGTGTGACAGGGACGGTCTCTTCATCATTTGCAAAGGCTAATTAAGCTCATAATAATGTAGAAAGGCTCGTCTGTTTAAACACCGAATGATACATAATAACACCCGGGAGAATGACACAGCCGAATCCGACGTAAAGGACAAACGAAGGCTTTGCACCGCTGCATTCGGCTCTGCAGTATAAGCACCTCTAATTGTTTGCAGCGTAGCGTTCCCAATAGTGTAACATTTTCAACCAGTCTCTAAAGTGATCGGTTCGATTGGCCCGTTCTGAACTCTGCAGCAGGAGCAGTGGTATTCAAATGTCGCCCTGCTGGATAAATAACGGATCTATAGTCTGTGCAGTACAAAATATCATCAAAGCACCGCTGTAATATATAAATGCTGGATCCAGGATGTGTTGGACTTTATACAGGTCAGCAGTCAGCTTGGTGATACTGCATAAACACAATGTTCTTCCCATTTATTGAAGAAGAGGAAGACTCCATGCATGTGTCGGCTTGATAGATCATAGTTACAGCACAATTAAGGAAATACAAGTAATCCAAATGTCCATCCGACTTCCTCTGCGTCTCCTGCAGAGCAGCCCTCCTCTCTGCAGTCCACCTGAACGCTACGGAGTCATCAAACACGCATAAACTACCTTTGTTTTGTAGAATGCTTCTAAGGCGCGCGGCAACAAACAAACAAGCAAGCTGTGTGTCTTAAGTATCTGTTCTCTTTCAAAGAAGCCGCAGCCTTCTGACACCTTTCAAACCTACAGGGAGACTGTTTGATACCTTTTTTTTGGTTGGAACATCACTAAGTGCATGTTAACACAAGAAAGAGGCCACGGCACCACATTTTGTGTGAGGATGGATGGAATGGTTGGACTTACAAGACTCGTCAGTTTCATCCGAAGCGTCGGGGCAGTCCGGCTCGCCGTCGCAGAGCCAGGCCTCGGGGACGCAGGTCTCCCCGTCGTGACAGTGAAACTCTCCTACGTCACACAAGATGGCTTCTGAATGAGATGAGGAGAAGGTGGAGAGAGAAACAGAAAACAATGCAGCATGAGATGACGGAGGTGGATGTTCCAATGAGCTCATGAGCGTGAGTGGACTTTGTTTGAGTGAAACACACCTGATGGTTCGTTGGAAGCGTGCATGCATTGACAGAACGTATATGGAGGCTTCAGAGGTATTTCTCTTCAAAAACCAGGAAGCTGTGAGCAAAGGAGGCAGACGTTGCCCAGGCAAAGTGAATTTGACAGCTGTACTCTCCTGTAACAAAGACATGATGTCCTTCGTGCCATGGCCAACTATTACAAAGCAGTTTGGCAAGTTTGTTCTTATCTTTTCGCCTCCTTGCTGTTGCTTTCATTCGATGATGGGATGGGGGAGTTCAGTGAAAGCCCAGTCAACTAAAAAGTCATCATCTCCTTTCAATATAGCGCGCATCCGTCAAAGTGATGACATGTTTCCTACCGGTAGCTGTCAGAGCCTCAGCTCCATCATTCCGCCGAATGACACCAGCCTTTGATAAGAATTTGATGCCACAATGTGACCTGCCGATACTTCTTCCTCACTGCGGAGCGAAAAACGCTTATTTGTTCTAAGCTTAACCCACAGACAATCTGACAGGCTCTAACTTCCCTCTCCCACCCTTTATATCTATCTCCGTCTTTCCCCCAGTGTGTTCCTAACCTATTAGTAGTGGGAGTGGAGCGAGTGGAAGATCGGGTCTGCAGCATTTGAACAGTGGGAGTGATAATTCAACGCGCCGCTGCTCCCTGCCCTAGCACCCTCCAGCAAATTCACTACCCAGGGACAAATCTGAAAAGGTCAAACATCTCATCCATTCTACCTCTTTCAATTCCCACTGATGCAATATATCTGAAATCATACCATTTAAGTCAAGGTCTCTTTTGAATTATTCAAAGGCTGTTTTTTTTTTTTTTTTCCACCCGTTAAAGGAGGGCATTCTTCATATCCCATCAAACCCTAAAAAGAGTAAATAAATAAGTAAAGCGAGGGGCCATGGTGAGCAAGAAAAAAAGGGTGTCTCAAGGTAGCCTACTGCTTGTGGAATTGATTCATGATCCTTATTTTACCTTTAAACACCAGAAGAGTACCAACATCCAGTGCATCTTGCCAGATAACCTCCTAATACGCCCGATGTTCTTCTGCAAAGCGGAGACACTTGGCTGCAGTCAAAAGTGTTTCCTTTTAATTATCTGCTTCATCGGCATTGTCAGCAAACACGCTATCAGCATTGCCGCATCCTCATTATCACAGCGATGAAAGTAATATGAAGGACAATCCACGATCTGGCAGTTAAGTGTTGGAGCTGCAAAATACTGTGACGACAACAACAACAACAACAACAAGCCACGACTAATTATATTACATGTGATTTTATGTCAGAAACAAGCAGTCAAGGCGTAACGCCGGCCCTTTTTTAAACAGAGAACATCTGCAGCACTTACAGTACGACGAATAAACAACGGAGAGCTGAGCGTGTCGACTACATTATTTACCTTCCCATTCCAGAAACATCTTCATGATGCTGTTGGTGTACACATGCTGGGTTGGAGTGGAGGCTGGTGGAGGCATGCTCAGTTTTGCTCCAGGAATGCCTCCGATGCCTTTAAAAGCTGAATTGATTACCATTGGAAAGCAAAGGGTTGGTGACAGAAGGGCAATTTCCACAGCCAGTGATGGAAGCCTTGAAAGAAAGCTGCCCCTGAACCCCACAGCGGCCCAGTTGCCTATTTGATGTTCTATCTCCTTTCATGCCACTTCACCTTGAAAGCCATCGGGGGCCAAATATGAGTCAGTCCAATGAGAAGAGTTGGAAAACACAACTGTAGGAAAAGTCACCACTCTGATGTTCCTTTGTTTCTCATCCATACACCCCTGAATTTGCATGAGAAAGAAAACATAAAGGTGCGGTATGACACGGCCTCATGTATTTTTTCCTGATAATTAAATGAAAAACGGCAGGAAAAGCTAAAGAGAAGAAAGAAAAAAAAAAGAGCAACTTCAATGAATGATAGAAAAGAAAAAAAAAAGGCGAACTGGTTCCATTACCATAACAGTAGGAAACACGTAATGGCACTCAGCCGGGCACATTATCATGAGCTTCATTCCTGTCACCCAACAGCACCACTGGCACAACATTGTGGCTCATTAAAGCCATTGAGCCTTTGAAACGTGCCAGATTTTCAGAGGAACAAAGACTTATTTTGAGGCAGGCAGACAGTGAAGGTTTGCAAGCCCTCTGAAGCAAGACCAGCCAGTACACATTGTAGCGGCACATATTCTCATCTTTTTTCCTTTTGCTTGGGAAGAGGTGCGAGTGTTGACCCAATTACTAAACACATCCAGTATACTGCACCATGAACACTTAGCACAACAAGTCTCTTCATCCTGCATTTTGCAATAATATGCACTATCCGCAGTGCCTATAAAACTCAGAATTACATGAGGGCTTAGGTTGTCATTTATCTTTCTAAACAACATTATATTCCAATGAGGTGAGCTCCGAATCACCAAGACAATACAAACCCCCTGAATTGCATCAGACACACAGTTCACAATATGGTACAGTGGATAAGTCGTAAGCCACGGGCCTGTGCAAACAAAGCCTTTGTTATACAAAAAAAAGCAGCAGTATAGTACCCAGTGCAAAGTGGTGAATTAAATGTCACCTATGCTGCACAGCGGAAGAAAGCAAATCTAAGAATATTCCTGAGCCGGGCCCGTTCTGAGGAACACCTCAAAGCATAACAGTGCACTTCAGCAGCTCCACAAATTACAGCTTTTAAAATTGACTATTAAAATAAATCAACACATCATTATAATCCTCAAGACGGAGGGTTTCACTGCATGGCTGTTGTATTGTACTGCAGTCGCTTTGTGTGCAAGTGTTCCTATTAAAATGTAACCCAGTCGCTCTTGCAGTATTACTGCAAACATTTCCAACACGTTCTCAAACAGTGATGTCGCCCTCGGCCCGTGTGGGGTTCGGTTTGGGGAAGATCATCATTGGGGATGAAAGACACACTTTAGTCAGGGTTGCACATGTGCCACTCGTGCAGCGGGCAGAGCAGCTGCTGATACATCGTCTGTAGAGCTGGCTTCTCAAAGGCATGTCAGGATCATGTTATTTATCAATTAACCTTTATTAAACTGTGGGAAATGTTCTAGAGTCTGTGTTGTCATCAGTACATGTACTGTATGGTCAAGTTTACATGCTGTTATATGTTGAGCAGTTCGTCATCTATCTACCTGACTGACCTTAATTGACGCCCGTTCAATGAGGAAATGTGTCGGGCGACATATGCTCATCTGCCTCAATTAGATACGATTTCTTTGAACCTCAGTCAGAATGCAAAACATTTTGCATGATTTGAAGTGTAAAAATACAACTTGGGTGAACTCAGTCTCCTTTATCGTCACCCTACAGTTCTTTTGCACACCGCCCTACAACAACAAGCATGGTGGTGAAAAATGCCTAATGGAACAAGTTCACCTTCATTCTCGTTGGCTGTTTTAAATGGTGTTTGTGGAATGTGTTAGGTGATTTAGAACGGACAGGTGGAGAAAAGAGTGCTGCAAAATATATAATCAAATCACTTTATGAGAAAATAACTCTTTGAACGTCCTGATGTCAGACTGCTGATATATATAACAGGATGAGTTTTTATAGGGAGGAGTGTCGCGCTTAAAGACGCATGAATTTTGTAACATGCATCAGTTACAAGTTCAACTGCAGTTTTGTCAGGACAAGTGGCAGAGAAATGGTCTCAGACACACACACACACACACACACACACACACACACACACACACCATAAACCCTCCTCCGTATAGGCACATGCAGATATATTAGTGATTTTAAAACCTCTCAGACTGTCAGTGCAGACTTAGTGTTCTGGTCGGCTGCAGGTCATATGCATTATGGATGAGCATAAGGCTATTAGCCAACCTAAGCAGGTTATTAAGTATAACAACAGTATATATAATGCAGTCTCTGCCTTAATCTTCGTATCTTTAATCTGCTAAAAAAAAAAACGCAGCGTGGTGTGATGCATCCTAATGCCGCTTCACACCTGCATAATAAATCTTTATTACTAGCGTATCTCGGGAAGTGACATATGCCATGTGGTATTTAGACTGAAATGCCACCCGATTCAAGTCTGATCGGAATATGAAGACTTGAGAGAGTACCGTGACTCTGCTTACTGATGAACGATTTCAGGGTGTCACGCCGCTGCTGGACGCATGCCCGCGGTGTCTTTGTGCACGTCGGCTCTGCGGCACTCCGACGTGCCGTCCTCAAAGAAAATAAATATAAATAAAAAGGATTTGTAGAAATCACTAGGCCAACTCGAAATAGATGCTGTGTTACAAAGAAAATAATGATGTGCTTAGAGAGAAAAGGAACTGCGTTTAAGGAATCTGGGGTAAGACAAGCTATGGGAGAAGTCGGAGCCGTTCCCCTTTGCAACGTCGAGCAACTCTGCATTCTAGTCATGAAACGGGTAAGAAATCAATGCTGTAGGACTGTCGGGGCCTTCGTTAGATACTACCTGACCTTCAACACAGAGTAAGGTCACTTTTGTTTTCTAGACAACAGCAGGGGCATGTCAACAAATTATTAAAAGGGAGCACCATACGAAAAGTTTCAGAAGACGGCAGTGGAGGGCCTCGTGCTCCTTGGCATTCATCCAGTAAATGAATGATTCATGAGAGCGGTCGTAAACTGAGCGCTGTTTATTGCCCTTTTACTCCACATGCAAGGCAACATGGTGGAGCACACACAGAAAACTGTTTTACACCTCAAATTCGAACAGTTTTATCAGTGATGTGATAAAAAACAATGAGTAAAGCCCATCTCTTCATTACATGCGTGCTCACACTGCATCTGCACATGTTTCAGATATGATACTGTTGTTGTTCTCAACAGCAGCCTACAGCTGCCTGTGTATGACATCATTTACAAACCCTCAACATCCAAACTGTACAAATCCTCCATGACACCACAGGAGAAGGTGTTTCACTTTTGAGTGTATTTGACTGCACTAGGAATCTATAAATATATCTGATATAAGTATCATGGACTGGCCAATTCCAGGAGGATTTTGTGTGTTGTGTTTACTACGAGTGTTGACACACTTCTTCAATTTGTGATCCCAGCCGAGATATCAGAGAGGAAATCGGCAGAGCTCCGAAAAAATCCACACATCCACCTGAAAAGCCAGATAGTTGATGGACATGAGCTGTATATATATATATATATATATATATATATATATATATATATATATATATATATATATATATATATATATATATATATACAGCTCATGTCCATATATATATATATATATATATATATATATATATATATATATATATATACAGTATATAGCTTATATACTGTATATACAGAGAGAGAGATGGACTGTAAAGATGGACTTTTTATGTGCAGAAGTTTTGCATTGTGACATGTTTTATCATCATCATGCTTCCCTCAACTCTTTTTTTTTACGCCTGCACATCCGCGACCCCCTCAGAACGGGTCGCGACCCACCAGTCGAGAACAACTCGCCTACAACACATGCAAACAGACCGCCGCGCCAAAGAGCCGGAGTCATTTGTATGGCGGTCGCGGCGTACGCTCTGCCACAGTCAAAGAATGCACACAGCGCGCCCAACACCAGTCGATGGGGGAAATCCACGGAGGTAAATTGCACAAGATTCAAAAAAAATCATTTGCATATTTTATCAGTTTGTGTCGCTTTCTACTCCCGATGGCATCTGCCACTTGATTGACATATAAGCCAGTCACTCGTCCGCTGCTTCTGTGCGTCCCCTGAATGCAAAACAACCCAGAAGAGAGCCAGAAAACAAGTGTACCTTAACGCCTGACATCTAAAGACTCAGAGGAACATTTAGGAAGGACTGCAGGTGTTACTTCAGGCCCAACTGATGTCGGAACAGGAACCGTTGTTCCGCGGACCTGGTTGGAAGGTCTGCTATGAAAGTGAGAGGTGAGCACCTGAATAAACTCGATTGATTCTGCTTTCGTGTCACTGCACCGAGCTTTGTTATTTGGCTGTAACACTCCATATGTGAATACGTCCTCTCCTTCACTATAAAAATCCATGCTCAGTGTTTGTGCACTGGAGGCTTCAGGTCTCCACGTTACACTTCTCCAAACACTTTCCGAGCCGCGCTTCCCTCGGTCGATATGAAAACAGACTCTTATTGTAAAACTCTGCACATACGTCGTCTACACGGCGAAGCTCCAACAACTAAATGTTTGAACCCATTATGATATGAAATAGGTAATAATAGATTACAAAAAAATCATATTGAGTTACAAATACTAGGTGATATAATACACGTTATACATAAATATGAATATACATCATACCACAAATAGCTTGTGAGTCTAGGAATAGAAGTATATCAGTGCTTTGCTCGAAAGGTAGACAACCTACAACAACCAGAATGCACTGGGCTCATTGCCTTCAGGCCGTTAAAAGGTTGCCATAGTAACACTCATTATTTCCCTTATTCTTTGCTCCGACGTCCGTTTCGCCCTGCTAGCTCTGGTGACAACACGTCGGGGAGGCGGTTCTGAATCGGTACTGGTGAGCAGCCAATCCCGATCTGATGGTCCTTTGTCGTATCAACACAATAGCAGAAGTGCAATCTGTAGTTTGAAAAGACTGGAAGGCTCTTTGCCTTCCAGACAAATGAACCGGGGATCTGAGGGTGCAGGCGGTGACAGGTCAGGCTCCCTCGGTGTGTGGGCGAACCCTCCTTTTTAATTGACTTTGATTCATCGTCTTAGCACCGGCCCGTCTCGATTTCGGCAAATGGAATATCCGACCGACGATCGAGCTCCAATATATTCGCTCTAAGAAATTCTTCAACACATTTTTTTTTTAAGTGTGCTGGACTGTTAACTGGTTTGAATGTAGCCGACGCACTTGAATTTCATTTGCATGAGAATGTGTCATTATCCTGCCAAGAATAGTGCCCCCCCCCCCCTTCCTCCACGCGCCTGGCCCCCTTTCCCTGCTCCATCCAAGGTCACCTAATAACTGTGTTCCTCTATCTTAACCAGCAGCAGTCTGAGGGATTTATACCCCACACCATGTCATGATTACCAATCAGGTGGAGTAATAGCTGCTTAAGCAGACAGGGTTCTGCCATCACTGAGGGGTGAAGTGCCTGTCAAGGTTGCCAGTGAGTTTGTCCAATGCGTGCTGATTATCTTTGGGGCATGTCAGTGCCTCGGGTGTAGCCTCCAGATTAAACTGCATTATCTGAGCAGAGTGAGAGCTGTTATGGTGAGGGATCACATCCCTCATGGCCCTACTGTACCACTGCAGACAGCCAGCGAGCTGTGCATTATGTAACCATTCCATGGCCGGTTGAAGACCTTGGAAAGGATTCATTGATTAAACAACAAGCACGCTTAGGAAGACTTTCTCTGTCGAGGGAAGTCGCGACGGCGCCTCACAACGTCTCAGTGTCGGGAGATAAATGTCGACCTATTCCAATGTAAATATTACAAAATTTGGAACATTGGAAGGTCTTAATTCACCACGTAAATATACTCCTCCATAATAATAAATCACCCAATGGAGTTGTTGTTAATCAAGTATTAATACTGAATCTATTATGGTGCTTATCTCCATCTTCATGAAGGTCTTCATCAATAAATGATGGTATAACTTTTTTATTTACGTGTCTTTCAACAGGAAAATAAATTGGCTTTTTTTTTATATTGAAATACAAAACTGGATAATAATACTAATAATACTATTCTCAATGTTTTAAACTGTCTGATTTAAAGAAGAGGAGGATGTATTCTGTGGAGATTAACTAGCCAACATCTGAATTAATGGATGAAGTCAGCAAAGCAGCAGCTTCGTTTATTTACTGTCTATATGGTGTAATAAACCACTTCCTAATGCTAATGTGGCATTTCTGTCTCATTGGCTGCCGTCCGACTATAGAAGCATGTGATTAAGATGGACTTGCCCTTTAGTTAGGTTTTTCTCCACTTTAATCCTCAGTGAATTCTGCAAAGTTGCAGCTGGGAGTGAGCTTACACAAATCAGATTAGTCGGGTCGCATTGGAAATGGGGAAACACGTCTCTTCCAATCTGCTTCACAACACAAACCTTATTAGCCGGTGGGAGCGGGTTTGTTAAACTGGGATGTGGACAAAGAACGAAAGGAAACGCCGGCCGGGATCATTGCATTGGTTTGTAATATGTGGTGCGTTTGAAGGGAAGAGGCAGTGTGATGCTGAGGTCTGTGTTCATATAGAAGCAGCTATAGGAGGGCCACGTTTCAACCTTCTATGTTCAGGGACTTTTATATATCTGCAATACCTGAGGGTCTGTAGAATTTCTTCCAGACTGGACTGCTTCATCAAACAGGTTGGAATATCAGCCGCCACTGAGTTTGAGGTGTGACTTGTATTGATCAGTAAGCAATGTGGCCGGATCTGGAGAATATTCATGCACTTTATGTCGGAGTGCTTTACGTCCCGGCTGTTGAGGCATCGGTTTGAATGTTAAGTCGGACACTCCTTCAGCTTTACACATCATGTGTGGGTTTATCAGTATCCAGGATGTGGTTACTCTCTGAGAGAGGTGGACGTGGGGATAGTTCACTTACTATTACAGACAGCTACCCCTTCTGACTGACTCAACATCTGGCCAGATGAAGCTTATGAGAACCTGGTGATAACGTGCCGATGCAAGGAACTGTCAACATCACCTTGGATTGAGGCACCGTGGCCACAATAATCTGAACATCCCTGAAGAGAGATTAGTAATCACATCGGACATCTGTTCCGTCCAATTGCATTTTCAGTTATCTTTTAAAAAAAAGTGGACTTTCTGGCTTGCTGTATCAAATGACAACAGATTTTAAAAGTGTAGTTAAAGAGTTGAATACCAGCATGTTCTTGAGTACAATACGACTGACGACCGGAGCTTTCAAAATAAAACTCAAGTATTGTCCTGTCAATGTCCAGAGTTCAAGAACAAGTGACCTCTAGCAGTGAAGTTGGACATTGTAACCCCTCTCCTTCCCCTCTCCTCCTCTCTCCTCACTTCTCTCTCAGGTCACTCCTGTATCAGCCTATCATTTCTCAAAAATGCGCTGTCTTAAACTATCTAAAATTCCCAAATCATCTCTGCACAATTGCTCAAAATGTAGGAAGGAGGAAGTGATTGAAGTCGCTGGTGACCATGAAGAAAGTGATGGAGCTGCAGAGCGCCGTGGTAACAGAGTCGAGGTTTAACAAAGGCGCACCGAAACAAGAGCAACTCTGTGGGTGTGCAGGACGGACTCATCTGTTACTGTAATGTGACCTGCTAGTGCCATCTGTTGTTAATAAAAGCAATGAGCCTCAACTCTTCCTGTTCTGGTTTATTATATCTACACATTCTTGTCCTCCTATACCGAAAGAAGCAACACGGTATGGACAGGGACCGGAGTGTCTTCATGTCTCCGTGAAGCAGACACCACTCACACTCGACGCCGTCCCTCCACTTCCCCCCAAGCATGTCGAACGTCTCACACTGCTCATAATAACAGAAGCTCTCACGTCGTAACGGTCGTGCACATGGCCACTCTGCATAAACACATCCTGCGCTCTCCACATTGAGATGGTGATTTATCAGCCAATAAGCAACAGTTACAGGAGACATTAACATGTAATCACTTATGTATGTGGGAGCACGCGCCTCGTACCCGCCGCAGGTCCCACAGCTAATGAATTTAAGGAAATGATAAACAACACGTATTTCTTGTTAAGGAACGTCGAGAACAGAGTGTTTCCTATATCTTTGCCCGAGGCAAAGATTTATCTGAATCCATTATTACTTCTTAAACGAGAAAATAGCTAAATTCCTCTCAAAAAAAAAAGCAGTGGGACAGGAAGAAACGTCTTCATGCCCTGCAGTCACACGGTGTGATTTGTAGAACCCTGAGATAAACAAGGATGTAAAGGAACATCCAACACGACATTCTGTTGTTAAAATCAACACTAATATTAAGATTCACGGTGCCACACATTCTTTTTTTCAGCCTACAAAAATTTTAAACAAACATCTCCAGTCGCGGTGCGTGTCTCCTAAAATATAAATGCTGTGACAGATTTCTCACAGCGCCAGACTTATCCCGAAGATGTCTGTTCTAAAATTTATAATTGCAACTAATGAAGTCACTGCTGCCGTGCCGCGTGTCTGAAAGTGTTCACAGCCCTCGTCTTAATTTGGAGGTTTTTTTTTTATGTGTTTGCATTTAATTGAATCAACTTGTAGGGGGGGGGGGTAAAAAACAAACATCAGTACGGACGTTCCTCCAAACCAAACAAGGATTGTTCACTGACATATCAACATGGTTTGTAAAAATGTATCACAGGGTGCAAAGTAAAGAGACGCTAAAGCAGCATGAAAGATGTGGGATGAGGAAGAGGAGCCCGACCTTCAGACATCCTGCGTGATAGAAGCCTCATTAACCGGCGGTGCGCAGCTACTTTGTGTTTTTGTGCTTTCTTCTTATTTAGCGTGTCTGAGCTGCAACAATAAATCAGGAGAACAAATGAATCATTGAATTGTTGGATCAAGGAGAAAATATTTCAGCTTTGAGCACATAACTTATATTTTATTTTTCTATGTAGAACGACTCCATAAAAAACTTTCCCTCAGTTCACAGACGTTCACTTTTATCTATCGGCAAGGACACCCGGTGCATCCTGGGAAAAACGACCTTCAATAACCGCTCTGCCCTTCGCAAAGAGACAAAGAAACGCTGGAACATCTTACAATCATTTGAATAAGAACAGCAAATGATCATTCTGGGTGTTTCTGCTTTATCTGGAGAGCGATGGTAGAAAAAGAGAGCGTGTATGGAAAAGTGGCCGAGCAGGAATCGAACAACGGGCTGCTGCGGTTCGGCCTCGGTGTGGTGCACACTGGAGGAGGTGAGCATGTGGGGCAACACAGCAAAAAGATACTTTCAAATCAGCTGTGTCAGGGTGCTTAAGGGTCGAAATGCAGCCAAATAACTGTTGCAGGCTCAATGTTGTACACAGCTTTGCTTAAAGTATTTCTGTACTGCAGTCAGCATCACTGTATTAACTAAAGTGAATTAAAGGATCAAAACATTTTATATAATATTTTCAAACAGTTTTGAACTCGCAGCAAACCCCTTTTTCCTTGATGCATCTCAAATGAGAAGGGTAGGCTGCCATGAACGGGGCACTCATAACTGAAACGCATCCAACAGACTCGTGTTTGTAGCGTGCAACTGAGGGGGGGGCAGTGGGAGGAGCAGATCTGCCTTACTGCCTGATTAAAATCAATTCGCCGTGTCTGCCGCCGAAGGTGGAGGGTTGAAACGAGCAATACGAGGTTGTTACGCGTCTCCCCTCTCACGACCGGTTGAACGCCGTGCAGCGTCAGACCGAGGATCTCTGATTTATAACGTGTGGCATTTGCAGAAAAAAACAGAAAGGTCATCGGATGTGGCCTGTCATGCAAAACAGACAGATATGATTAAAAGAATGTGAGACGACCGCTTTGACATGGCACGGTAATGATTACTCCCGTATGAAAACGAATTATCCCATATTGTACGCCGCATGAGAGATCAAACTCACGTAATCCAATTCCGTCTTGTCGCTCATATTAAACAGAGACGTAATGCCATTACATGCGATGAGATTCCAGGTCCACTCAGCTCTTCATAATGATAAAACACATTTCATGTGGCTAAAAAAAGACCAGTGATTATAAAAGCTAAATAACGCCCAGTTGTTCATTCACCAGTATAATTAGGTGGGAAAACAGTCTGGGATTATTGCACCAAATGACCAAGCATGGTGAAATGTACATGTGACCTTTCAGCAGCTATGTTATATATCACCATCAACAATGCAGGTGCTTTTGCATAGAAAACAATTGAACAATCTTCCTCTTCGTCTTAGAAATCCGACGCTTAAAGAACTCGTGCAGAGCAAAGCTCGCTAGCTTCTTCACATGGAGACCCGCGGTACTTGTTAGTTAGCAGAGTGAGAAAGTCTGTGTATTTGTGGCTGTGGTGTATTGAGCAGAATTTAAATCACTTTCCTTTTCGGTGTTTGTCTTGAAAAGAGTAACTACACAAACTCCCAGTGGTGTTTGTGCTGGGATGAATCGGACCGACGACATCAGCGCATTAATTCAACTGATAAGGCAGAACCCAAATATTTCCACCATATGTTGCACCTGCGGAGGGGAACCATGTGTTTGTCACGCATTAGTAATAAGTTGCCATGGCAACGTAGAGCAGGTGTTTACGGGAGCAGCAGCCTGTTAAATCGGATGCGGTATGACCAAAGCACAGGGATAATCTATCAAGAGCAGGATCCAAGATACAACTGTGAATTATCTGCTGGGAGAGGGGGGGGGGGGGGGGGGGTTCAAACCATCAGTG
>CAAKHC010019144.1:63423-81688 GCA_901007825.1 Macroramphosus scolopax | reverse complement strand
GGGGGGGGGGGGGGGGGGGGGGGGGGGGGGGGGGGGGGGGGGGGCTGGGCTCATTTAAAAAGATTGTACCACAACCCCACTCCTTATATACACACACACACACACACACACACACGCACACAATTCGGTTCATGAATTACAGCAACTCCAGAGTGGACGGAAAAGCTTTCAAGCGTTGCAGGCAAATGGTCGTAGTTTCTCTTCTTGGAAAGAAGATAAAGGCTTTCAAGCTTTCAAACATGATGGGTTATTAGAGGATTATTGCCCCCGATGGTTTCTAAACATAATCACTGAATGGAGACCTGAACATACTATCATTGTGTGGGATAACGTAGGAGGAGTTTGGGGAGTTCTCAAATGATTTTCCAGATAAAAAAGTCATAACGAACCTCAAATGGCTAAAAGGAGTGTCTGACTATACTGTACCTTTATTGTAGACTCCATCATTGCTTCAAACACTAAAACAACAATGGAAAAACTACAACTTGGCAGATGTTTAAGAAAGTTTCTCAACTTGGAAAGATTCCAAAGAGGAGCGCTCGTGTCAGAAAGATCTCCTGCACTCCCTTGCAAGTCATGCAGGTCATTAAATACACGCCCTCGTATTCATCTTCACTCTCCACGAACAACATGTGCGTCGACGAAAAGCAGATTTGGATCAATCTTTTTTTGAAAATGATTCCCTGACAAATGAAATGAACGTTCTTGAGTGGATTCGGTGTATTGGCTCATTTCCTGTTGTGTTTCTTCACATTGTGATGTCACACAATGAAATGAAAAGTAGTAAAGCAGCCAAAAGACAAAGCGTATTTATTAGAGTTCCATCTTAAAAATATCAAACTCCTTTTTGTTACCTCCGTTCGAAACACAAGAGAGAACAAAACTTACTTTCTTGATAGCAGAGAGCAGGTCTATAATTACTATATTCTCATCACTGCCAAATAACAGCACGGTGGTGCATTGGTTTCGTACGATTCCCTCACAATGAAAAGGGTTTGAATCCTTTGTGGCCTCCTACCCGATGTCAGCAGGGGTCAGATACCAACACTCCATACATATGTGGATAAGAGAGTGTTAATATAAATCCTATTATTCTTCACGTTGAGTCACATTCCTTGCAGACAAGTTTCCAGTCCTATCCAGTGCGTGAAGGCTTCAAGGTCGCGTCCTTGTTGTGGGCGATATCGCCGGAACAAGAATGCAACGAGCTGAGATGAGAAGTGTCAGAATCACAGTTAAATGCCGGATGGGTCAAGTTTATAACATTCTTCACTGAGCTGCCGAAGAGAAGAGGACGTCGCCTGAATCAACGCCACGGATAGTCTAAATAACTTGGTGAGCTGTTTTATTCCTGCAGAAGAAGCCCTGCAGGTGTTTTCCGTGACGACATGATTCGTCCCCAACAAATATGTTTTTTGTTCGTCTGTGCAGGAAACAGCTGTGCAACCACCAGACCCGACACATGACTTCAGCGATGACGGGCCGGTTTCCACCTTTAAACTTTCCGATCTGTAAGCCGCTGCGGCGCCGAGGCCTTCTCTGAAACGACGATTCAACTCAGCCCCTGTTAACATACATAGAAAACATCCTCCAACCATGCAGACATTCTTTTAAAGAATGAAAGAAATGAATCCTTCAGATGGGTTCTGAGGCTTCCTGCTCTTTTCTTTCTTTCATTCCATATATATATATAGAGAGAGAGATATGTGTTATGCTCTCAGGTGAATGCATGAGGATGTGAGCATTGTATCACGATAGAAAGACACCAGATGGATCCACTAACACGACCTTCGTGGACAAAGGGGCTCCTGGGACTGCAGGGTCGTATAGAAAACACACAACACGTCAAACTTTGCACATCAAATTGGTTCCAGATTTAAGAATAAGCTTCTCAGCGCTGAAGGGTTTTCTCTCTAAATTACAAAAAAAACAACCTCAATTAATTTGAGTCTAATTTCTTTTATTTTAATACCTTATTACTTCCAGCCGACAACAACAATCAAACACATGCAGAACTGTAGGAACATCAAGCACCGTCCGATTCCACTTCTGCTTCTAGTTCCTACCAAAACATGCTCAGAGACAAAACAGGACGAGGAGAAGAAGACATGTCTAATACCTGATTTGATTTGTCAGCCATGCTCGTGGCCACAGGCAGAAACATGCTGTGGTAATTTAACTACAAAGCGTGGCTGATGTTATGTCGTTTTGTCACTTTGGTGTTGGGGAAGCGGAGACTTCCAGTTCAACAAGACTCGGCTCGCTATGACCAATTTGCCCCATTTTCGGTTGCTTGGTTGCTCTGCCCTCGCATGATGAATGTTCTCCTCAAGAGATAGAGAAAACAGGGCCTGTTGTTATTGATGGACTCAATTAATAACCCCGCACACCACCAAGGATACACACACGCAGCATCCAGCTCATTGTTTCACGGCAAACAGATGTCCGACATTGTGAGTCGTCTCCCTCACAGGCACAAATACCTTCCTTAAAAAACAGGATATCTTAGTTGTAGCCTTGTTGCAGCTCAAAGGGGAAGCTTGTGGTTGTCACACAAGGTAAGCTGCTTTATAAAACGCGTGGCATCGCACCTCTTATCCTTCATTTGTTTTTGCAGTTCTGAGCCAGTAAAATAGTCTCAGTTAGTTTGAGAAATATATATTAATATATACAATACAAAGTGTACATATACAGAATATCTATATGTTTTCAATGCACATTATTCCATATGTATTTTTGGTATAAACATACATATGTTTTTCAATTGTATTAAACTTGACCTGAAATTTTGTGAAGTGAAAGTATAAAATGGAAATACTAAAGGAAAGCAAAGGAGCCTCACAATTGCTACTAAAGTATAGTACTTAGTAATTGTACTTATTTATATCAGTAGAGCCTTCAGTTCCTCCTGTGTGACAGCTGTTTCAGCATGTTGCTCTTAAGCCCCGCCTTCCTCAAAGCCCACTTCCTTCTGATTGGCCGGTTTCTGGAAGACTGCCGAGGGGCAGCATCCCTGTACTCCGTGGAGCAGATGACAGGAAGTAGTCCCTTTAATAATCAGGAAAAGAAATACTCGGCTTTAAATCCGCATCCGTTTTAAATACTGTAATACTAATTAAATACCGTAAATACTGTAATTTAAAAATAATAGTTCAATGAACATCTTGAATTGAGAGTGAAAATGTTCTGATAAGATTTCACCGTTCGTTTTAAAACTGATGCCAAAGTAAAAGACGCCCCTGATGCCAGCCTGTCGGTGCCACCTGCTCTGTGAACGAGGCTGCGAGGAGCAGCGGCCAAAGAGTCTCTCCACCGATGGGACGCTGGCCATCTGAAGGTGAGAGACTCCGGTGGCCTCGGGGTCAGCATGAGTCACCGACTCCGCACCGAAGCAGCGTTACTCCAGAAACAGCACAAGTTCGCCCCCCAGGCAAGGTGACTCTCGCTCGCTCTCCTGAAATGTTTTCCCACCTGGCATCACTCGACGCCCGTGCCCCAACGCCAAGGCCAAAACACCACATGTCACCGTTTCTTAACGACCTCGAAGAACCGCGATGTTTAAAGCAACGCTGCCCCGCGTTAAACGTGAACAGCAGGCCGTAATAAACCTATTAGTAAGAGCTTTTCTGCATAAACTGACCTCCATTGGAGCATGAATGGAAGAGGAGTGGATGAAAGCTGGTAAGCAGGTCTTTCATATCAAATTATTTCATCACATGAGATGAGAAGTACGGTCTCATCCTCCGAACGCATCCATGTGTAGATATTCTGTTATCGGAGTGTAACTTCGTATTACTTATGCACAAGTAGAAGTGAGAAGTAAATTGTGTTAGAAGATGCAGTTCATTTACATGCACAGAAGAACCTAGAATACGAAGCTCTGTCTGCAAACCAACAACCGCCAGTGCAACAGTGAAAAAAAAAACGATCCCTGACCAAATTCCCATCACAAATCCTTTCATGTATGTTTAATGGAGCGAGGGATGTTACCTAGGCTGCTGTCAAACCATACGGGATGTCTGGATATCTGCTGCATTCTAATATTTTACCCAAATTGTTGGACTGTGTATTTACACACCTGCTAAATCCCATTTGCAAGGTGTTAATTGGTGACGATGACCAAGGGGAGATTAACTCCCTATCACACGTCCTATCACATCACCATCTAACTCTCCAGACAGCGCTCACATAGTTCACAGCACCAGAAAAATCCAGGTGAGACAATAAACTATAGACCACTCTAAGACATGTCGGGACGCTCCCGGCGGTGAGCTTTACGAGAAGCAACAAATACTTTAAAGGCATCATGCTCGGCGGTTTGTCTCACACGGTGAACTACAGGCGTCGGCGTCCTGCAAGCAGCCTGACAGAGACCTGCAGCAACATGCTCCAATCACAACGTGTTGCACAGCTAATTTACAAATATAATATTCTCCCTCCATGCAGTCCGGGAACAATGTACACAGGTCGTATTGTTAATCGTTCCCTCCCTGACAAGACGAAGGTCTATCAGAAGCGTTGCTGTCTCAGCTGGCTGGAGGGGCAGATCGCTTTCTGTGCTGACGTGTTTGACAGCAGCTGTCAGAGTGTTGCGCCGAAGGAAACAAGAGTCCAAGTAAACAAACTCGGTCGCTCTGTTGCTACAAGTCTGGGGCAGCGTGTTCGCTGGCAGTGGTATTGGTGTGAGTAATGAGCAGGCCGGCGTCGAACGGCACCGATCGGCCGTACATTTACTGCAGGATGTCTAAATTGCTCACAGTCACAGTTAAGTCGTCCCTCGTGAATCAGTCATCTTCCCGTCTGGACTTTAAATGATTTGCGTCGTTAGATCGTCCCTTCAGTTGTCTTTAATGTTTTCTTTGTGTCATTGTTTGGGGGGTTTACTTCCATTTTATCAGCAGAATTTAGCTCGAACGCAGTGATTAATGTGTCGCGTAGCAGCTCTTTGGCTCAATCTGATCTATTGCAGAATGCTGATGCCACCACTTTGGATAAAGTTTTGGCATGCAACAGTAATAGGGCTCTTCTGCATTTAGGATTCAGAGGTTTTTCCACAGATATACAGTAGATGCTATCGTGGAAAGAATAAGTACAATTTAACGTCCGTCGGTCTTCTAAGGTTTCCTATGTCAGCACTTTCTATCAGTCAGGAGAGACAGCTAACCTTTTCCTGGATGTGCATGATGATATTTAATGCAAAATAAGTAGATTAAACCTCAAATGTTTGCTGCTGTTTGTCAGACTTGTAAAAGTTTTCCAACAACTTTGCAGGCGGCGTATTTCAGCTCCAGTCGTACTTCACGTATTTCACGGTTGTTACAGCGGGTACAGTAAATAACGCCTGCCTCCAAAGAATATTACTGCACATTAAATGCTCTCGCTGTGCAAAGCTCCATTTAGCCTTTATATTGCAAACACATCAGACGCTCGCAAATGTGCAGAACAGGCAAGGCTGAGATGAAAGAAAAGCCCTCCAGTGTTAACAAGGAAAATGTAGCTTCAAGGGCAAATTAGCCACAAGCGTCCTCGGAGGGATGGATGGAAATGGAATGATAGAAGGTTTAGAATTAATATATCCCGCATGTTTTTTGTTAATCTCTCACCGCGCCGTCCTGCGAGACGGCTACAAGTGTTGCAACCCAGGCGACAATCCGACGGTGATTGTAAGGAACCGGTTTCTTAAAGGGACGATTCGCTGATGAGTTACTCATCTGACGGTTAAGCAACACATGAGTGATGGGATGTGAGAGCGGCTCCGTCAAATGTGGAGATGAAATCAAGTGTTGAAACAAAACACGTAGCACGGCTCGGTAATCGTTCTCCTCCTCTCCGCACCGACTTGATGAATGGTTCTAATCAAGTGACGTCCCTCCGCTGCAACGGCCCCACACAGACCTCACCTAATAACACACCGACAGCAAACAACTCCAAATGGAATATTTATGCACTCATTCGTGATCTCTCCCGGTTCATTAACGGCAAGCGGACCAGTTTGAAGACACCCCTGCGAACATGAGCGGCTTTTTGTGAGCGTGTCATCTGTTTCTTGACCCCAGCGGATGAGGATCCCCTCCCCGTGTTAGAAACAAGTCAGCCCATCTGTCGCCAAACATCTGGAGCGGCAGCGGAAGCTCGTTCACCGGTGTTCCTCATCTTACCCAGGGTCAGTCAAGTTAATGATTTAAAAAAAAAGAAGGGCTTCTTCGATTCAGCAGACTGGCTTGTAGAAAAAAACTCAAAAATCCTAATAGACTCCTTCCGTGATTTGAGAAGTTCCCTGCCGATCCCTCTGCACCGGCATCCAATATCCGGTAATGCTTTTCCATTTTCACCACTGGCTTACATGCTAGACTGTCCTTCTTTTTCTTCAGGTAGGTTAGATCCTAAGATGACACAACATGATGGATGATATGATATGATCAGCTCAGTTGCCCCGTCCTTAAAGGTGCAGGCTTCTGTCTGCAGGACAGACGTCTGGACGTCTTGACAGACCCTTGATATTCAGAAAGCCGCTGTATCGTAAACCCGGCAACCCGTCAGGTCGACTCTAACTCCCCCTCAGTCCTGAGAACTCGGTGATTTCTTTAATATAAGACACTAAAATGTCCTCAACAAGCAACTGACAAGCGCCGAACTCACGTGGGTTGTTTGCTTAACATCTGGGAGTTCACAGTCGAGACAGACGGAGGGCGACAGTGAGTCTGAAGTTAACAGTAACCGTATCAGTATTTGCTCTTCATCATTAATTAAACGCTACATCTCCTCAGTTTCCTGCCTTCGTTTGTTCGCCCGTAGACAGAGACAACTTTGTGCCGGCCTAACCTTGAATGTGGACCAGCTTTTCTTCATTGCTCAGTCAAGTAGCACTTACTAACCCGACCCACAGGAAAATAGAAGAAGAGAGAAAACCCTCGACCGACGGGGTCGAACGACTCTTCTGGTGGAAACCCTGAACCGAATATTTCAATGGACTTAATTCTAAAGCCACAAAGCAGAAACAAGCTTTGACACAGGAAGAGGGTTTTATAAAGTGATAACGTCTGACCTAGAATATTCACTATAATACCTGTTATTTTATTTTACAGGGAACATTTAGGTAACAACGCTCAACCTGACGTACAGCTGAGAAAAGCTGTCGCTGTTATTGAAACCGCAGGATCTGTACGAAGAGGAAATAAGCAATCAGTGGCTCTGAATGTGTTAAAAAAAACTTAGCACATAAAACTGAAATCATCTGCATGGCTGGACAACACTTCACCCCACTTTGGGCCTCTCATTTATTACCATTACGACGGAGACGCAACTAATCCAATGTTTTTTTCTTAATTGACATTTGTAATGTAAAAGGTTGGAGGAGTCTGATAACTGAGAAAAACCCTCCTGACTGCTGTAGATTTTAGTTTTTCTAAGTTTGACAGGTAAATATATTTTGTAAATACTGTATACTATACAGAGTATATAATATTTTATAATTGGTGTTATCAGTTTGTCTCGACTCCTTCAAAGAGTCAGAAGTAAAAGCGCCAACAATTCAAACTTTAATTATCGTTATCTAACTCATTACCGCGCCTCACTTGTGTCGGATGATTAATGTTTGGATTGCTGTAAGACAAAACATATTGTTTATGCAGGTAGACGAGTAATTAGCTACAGATTCTCAGGACCACCTGAAGGTCAGTTATCCTTTTCGAAAAAAGACGACAATAACAAGAACATCATTGGTAAACACGCTGTCCCTTTATGTTTCCTGCGTATTTGTTGTCCTCCACAATTAAGACTTATCTTCTGACACAGCGCAGATTAGTTTAATTACGTGAGTTTCTTTCTGAAATGTTGTGATGAACGACTCATCCTCACCTCCGCAAGAGCATTTGTGCTCTTCTGCTTAAGGCAACATTTTAAATCAGTTTAAATAATTCCGTCTGGTGCGCCGCAGATGTCCTGGTGTGCACATCATATTCTATAGACTTGATATCTTTGTTGGGTGCATCGTCCATCATTCCCTCCATCATATAGCTTTTTCAATATCAGCCAAAATCATCACTATTCGATGTATTTTTGATTCCTTAGACCTATCGGAGTGCCTCCTCCGACTGGCTCTATGGGTGTTTTCATCCACACGTCCACAACCAACAGCTCAGCAGGCGAAGTTTAATCATGTGCCAAAAACCGACACCCGAGATCTGTTGAATAAACCCGTCAGATGTGTGCGGAATGCAGGTCAGCTCTCAGTGTGTTAACACAAACAACCGCTTCCCACATCGTCACCCTCCGGTGTGACGAACTACATGAGTAATGTTTCCTCGCACGCTGCCGAGCATTCGCCTGTCAAATTATCAAGGGCGATATTTTCAACAGCCTTCAAAAGATACTCACCTTTTTTTTTTTTTTTTTTTTTGGAGCTGATATGATTGTACCTCATTAAACTGAGCTCTTTAAACCGATTTTGTCACATTTCTATGGTTCGCCGGTCCTTAGGCGTGGAAAAAAAAACAGCCTTCAAAGGATAAATTAGCCTTTTCTAGTCAAGATGTGAAGTCATTATGTGGATAAAGAAGAAAATGAATCAGGACTAAGAGCTTTGCCCGTCGCCAACCGTCTTCATCAAGTCCTCTTCAGCTGCTCTTTAGCTAAGACGTCAAGGCGTACGAGACAATTTAAACAATACCATCCAAAAAAACTGTGCTGTTTGCATCCGTCAACAACATTCCAGATGTGAGGTATCAGCCCGCGAGCCGTTCTTAACGTCGAGAACTGTCCACATCAGCCGAAAGAAAAACGCCATATTTCTTTTTTCTGTAATTTAGTTCATGCTAATGCTGCCTGAGGTCTCAGTTGACACATTAAAAATGCGCCCCGCGTCAAAAAGCCTTCGCAGAGCCCAGCGGGTCCGTAGGAATCAACAGAGCAGCAATCAATCCCTGCCACAGGGTTCTGCTGTGAAGATGACAAAGAGCGTCACCCTCTCATGTGTTGGACAAAGAGGAGGATGGTGGCCTTCGACACACACTGTCGCTTCACCTTTACAGTCTATGTTGTCGTTTTTTTTTTTTTTGTTTTTTTTTAACCAGACACTTTCACATCAATGGCAAAAGGAAAATAAAAGATTATGAGTGAGTTAGAGGGTCAAGGGTGGTACACCTTCCCATTTCTCTGAGTCATTCACAGTTGTAAAAATATCGAATATATTCCTGATCTCAGTGGAGTCGATATAATAGCGCACAGTAACGTTGGAGGTGAGGTAGTTATATCAATGTGTAGAAGGTGGTGGCCGGTGAGAAATTTCCTCCCGTTAATGGAAGATGATATTTCCTTTTATTAAAGTCCAGCAGTTAACAGCGTCGAGGAAGCATAAAGGTGTTGCACCAAGTGAGTCTCCTGGGTGTATTGAAAGCGGTGGGATGTTGCCTCGCGGGCGTGGCTGCAGGCTGGCGGAGTCTCAGGGGCTGCTCTGGGCATAAATGTTTTATCCAACCCTCCCTCTGTGCATCAGCATTAATCACCGCTCCACATACGTACAAACAAGCACCCACGCAGTCGGCTTCATTAAAGTCAGATATCACTTTGTTTCCCCGAACGGCTGCACTGTAATCTTCTGAAGTGATAACATCCGAAACATGTTCCAGTTCAACACCGTTCTCCTATAGCATGGGGGCAGAGTGGCTGTCCAGTAATCAGAGTTTCCGGTTTGATCCCCGGCTCCTTCAGGGAGAGTGCTCTGCTCCCGATGAGCCGGTTGGCAGCTTCGCCCGGCCGCCTCCTCCATCACTGTGCGAATGTTAGTGCAAATGAGGCAACGCTGCATTGTTGAGGTAGAAAGCCACTACCCAAGTGCACCCTGTTATTAAAGTGCGTGCAGGATGAGGCCGCGCACACGGAGGCTATAGGAACATTATCTGTGATTGACAAACATTATTCATCACTTGAAATTGCAGCGGAGTGACCAAGTGGACGCTTGAAGGGCCATTAAAACTTAAAGCATGAAATTGTTTTTCCCCCCGTATATCCTACAGGAGAGGGGATTATATCACTGCATGATGACTGTGAACACACAGCTTTTGACTCACTACATGATTTTACACATTCCAAAGGAATGCACGCTCTTCCCAAAAACAATCAGACGGCCTTGCCGTTAAACTTCAACAAGAAGGAGGAGCCTATGAAACAGCTGCGGTTTGGCGCAACATCCAATTAAGCCTAAGCTGCTAAGACATAACAACATACAGTCACATAGCACTTACTGCACAAAGTACAGTGACATTATGATAATGCCAGCCACTGCGTGTGCAGAGGTGACACACTGAGTCGGATGATTAAGTACCATTGACATTAAAGGGGCTGGTAGTGCAGATTTACATCTGGAAAAACCTGCATCTACAAATCACTCGAAATCCTCCTTCACACTCGCGCAATATAACCAAGGTCCTCTGCTTCAGCACCACGGACAGCACCTTTTGTGAGCAAAATCCATTATTCGACAGAAGGTTGAGCTTTGTGATTGTTGCACCCACTCAGTTTTCATTTCGGCCAACACACAAGCACTTTGTATATTGTGCACATAGTTCGCATCATGCAAATGTGTGTTTGACAAGCGTGACTTAAAAATAGCTATGACGCAAAACAGCAAATAAAAGCAAGAGTGAGAGAACTCGCTCTTTTAAACCTGACATTTGCAAGGACTAGATGCCCGGTAACACAATCAGAATGTGATTACGGGATGGCGGAGGACATCGTACTGCCGATGCCATGCGAATGCAAAAGACATTCCACCTGTTGTTTGGTCTTGTGTATCAAACAGTGCTTATAACTAGTATCTGCTAAAACATGCATGCACTATTATAATAACTACACAATAGACACAAGAGTGCGCGACTGCAGCACCATGACACAAGGTTCGTTTGAGGTTGACGATTGTAAGACGACTGATGTTGTAAGTTAACGGAGCGTTTATGTGCCGTTGTTATGCAGCTTATCTTCCTCCCTTTTTGGGAACGTATAATGGCTGAATCCAGATTATTAAGCGCATGCAAATGTAGGCAGTGTGTCCCAAAATAAGTTGGTGACTACATAAGCGTTTATGAAATCTTCCTGTAAAAGCACTTTAGTAGTGTTAAAGCATCAGCAGTGAAGTTGAGTGAATCTATGGAGGCCCGAGGCTCTGCTGATGGACCATCCAACCCTCTGCTACTTAAAAGTCTCAATACAAAGACCTACTTCAGAAGAGCTTGACCTCTGAACGTGGATAATTCCACGTTGCATGTACTCCCGTGATCTGGGCACTGTTTGTTTGTTTGTTTGATTGACGGGTGAACTCAGAGCTAAACACCTTCAGGTCTACAGTTGCATGGCCTACGAGCAGGATTTGTGACATCACAGTTTGGCAGCCGATCGTCATGCAATATTCAGCATACATGAGTGTGATGTGGAAACATGAAGCCTCCAGAGCACAAACACTAAGATAAACTTTAAAGTAGTAGAAATCTTTTAATGGCTTTTGCATATTTAAATATTCTGGGTGTTTTAATGATGGAGGAGCAGGTGGTGCTGTAATGTGGCAATCGAATAGTCTCTCCTAAAAAAACAAATTAGCTTTTATTATTTATCCGAGTATTTCTGTAAGCCCCAACACAGGATTGGAGCGTCTCTTCACTCAATGTGATAGTTTCATTACCAATTTAATGGGTAAACGAGTGATGTAATGTGTTTGTTTTATCTGACGTCTCAGTTTTATTACGGACGGTGCTTTTACAAGCCGTCCTGAGGCATTCTTCATGTGTTTGGTTTTTGTAGCTGAGTAAAACAATGTACAATAACAACTGTTATTTTTTGGTATTTCCAAAATCTATTAGGTGTCCAAGTAACTGGCAGTAAGAAAGGAATACTGATCCTGCTATGAATGGCTGCTAATTGTATGTTCTTGAGTTCCCAGTGTTGTTTTCAGCACGCAGCCTGTTTTAGAAACGACATTCAGAACAATAAAATAATTTTGTGCAGAGATACAGTTTCCCTTCAAGTTACATGTTCATTCTTTTGTGAACCCTCTGCCTTCGCTTAAATGGCTATTTCTGTGCAAGAGGAATGGAAGTGGTCATTCAAAGGTCTGCTAATTGCAATTTATTGCAGCTGATGTCAGCACTTTTTTACACATTAAAGAGCTTTTGGAATAATGTGTAATGGCCCATTACTGTGATTTACCAAATCACAATGTCTGGCTCAAAAAAACGAAGTCAACCCGGCACATTTTAAGCTCCACTATACCTCAGATAAGAGCTTTGTTTTCTCACTCGTCGGGTATGTTTTATTCAAAAGGTTGTCATGTATAATAAAATTAGTTGTACAAACCATTTTACTTTGGATAGTGAAGTGGATCTCTTGGTCCAACCACGAGGAAAAAGACTGTTCTGTGCAGGAACATACTATCCTTGAGTCTATTGTGCTGCTACCCAGCATCGTGCGGTGAAAATATATTTCATGAATGCACATTGGCAGTTTTGTCAGAGCCTGTCAGGGTTGTCAGGGCTGTCCCTTGTCCCCGTTTTTTGTTTGTCAGATCCTTTGATAGGATCCAAAGGCGCAGCCGGGGTTTGGGGAACTCAAAAATTGCATCAATACTTTTGCAATTTGTTTAGCCACAAATTGCTGTTCGTGGCTGAGTGCGAAGCTTCAGGGAGGAGAGTCAGGATCTCCAAATTAGGCCGTGGTGCTTATAAAACGGTGGTCTGAAAGCGAGTTGCTGCCCCAAGTCACAGAGTTCGCGGACGCTCTTTAAAACGGAGCGTGAGCTGGATTGGCCAACCCTCACCTGTGGCCACAAGCTTTGGGTTGTAACCGAAATAATGATATTGTGGATATAAACGGCTAAAAGGTTGGCTTGGCTCTACCTCAGAGATGTGGGTGTGGTGCTCAGACAACCGGAGGTAGCTCGGAGTAGAGCCGCTGCTCCTTCACGTGAAAAGGAGTCAGCTGAGGTGGTTTGAGCATCTGATCAGGGTGCCCTCCTACACCACCTGCTGGAGGTGTTTCCGGCACGTACAACTGATTGGACTTCCCGTGGCTGAACACCCTGGAGGGATTATGTATCTCGCCTGGCCTGGGAACGCCTTGGGGTCCCCTGGAGGAACTTAAAAGGGAGGCCTGGGTTACCTTACTCAGTCTGCAGCCTGGTCTCAGTCAAGCCGAAAGATAATGCATGGATGGATGAAACATCTGCCACAAACAGCATGTTTGATACCCATAACTTAAAGGATCCTCACATCTTTGTTCTGCTTACTTTTGAACTCTCAACTCCCTCTTGACGTTAAGTGCTTTTGTGCAAACGCATCAGATCAATGGAAGTAATAAATCTGTTACACCCCGATGGAGATGACGGCGGCGTTAAGACAAATGCAGCACGGTCTGGAACTTTGAAAGTATTCCCTCGGAAAAGTGATTAAGGTCAAATATGTGTCCTTTCTCTAACACCCTCATTGTAACGAGGGCAACTATATTAAGGCTACTTATACAGAAAGGGAATCAGAGCTGCATGAACATGTGGTAAATGTCGTGCTTAATGGCCTGAGGGTGAGCTGGCTTCTGTCAAGAGGCAGTGTGGGTTGAAGGGGCAGCACTGGAACAGACAAGAAGCAGCACAGCGGGTAGGAAGGTCCCAACTGTTCGGTTATATGACCTCCGGAAACAACTCAACACCGCCTCTCAAAGAAACAACATGACCTCACCTTTCACGTCATGCAGTCTCCAAAGAAATCAAACAACCAGCAGCCAATTAAAAAGTTATGCATAATTTATTATGCCATTTGGCAGCGCATTTAAATTGTATACGATTTGCAATTAATTCTTGGGAAATTGAATCCAGCGAGCAGCGGAGGAAAAAAAATGTCTGCAACCTGATTTCTATCGACCGTCAATTTGACCCTAAATTTTGACTACAGGAACGTTAATGTCAGAGCTGAGAAATCCCACAACCTCATTGTGCAAGGGCGGCACAAAAGAAGCATCATGTCTGTGAAATGAAAGTAGCCTCAATGGGAGAGCTATCCTTGACTATTAAAATTGCGGCCTAGGGGTGAAATCCCATTACAAAGGCAAGAAGAGATTCATACTCTCCTCCATTCTACTCCTGGCAAGCTGAAGGCAGGTAAAACACATCTCCTTCATCCTTCGGTGTAAAATGACTCTTCCTGTTCCTCCAATTAAAAGATAGCAGTAAAATATAGCAGACGTGGAGTGGAGATAGTGTAATTGCCCACTACATTCAGCATTTGGTGCGAACAAAGCTTGCCCAGTGAAGCCTGGAGGGACACAGCAGACACGGACGTTAGCAGACATCTCTCATGATCCAAATCCTCTCTTTTGCTTAACAGCCACAGTTTAATTGTCACAAGCTCTGCCAATCATTCAGTGCACATGCTTCCTCTCGTCCTTGCCGTGTAGCGTGGGACCGAAGCCTGACATCTCAATGACTAATGCACCTGTGGCTATGCATCACTTATTAATTCTCATTCACATGAACACACGCACACACACACACACAAAGAACATCAACATAGCAATAAATACAAATGTAAAACGTATCATCAGGCATGCTTATTTTAAATGTTTAAAACAGTGGGTCCTCAATGTTATTGCTCATTTTGTAACACAACACACACGGTTATATATAGTCCCGAATATCATGCTGTCTGAAGACCGTCATCACTCCTGAATGGTTTGTACTAGACATGTGCTTTTACTGTAAAAACTAGAGGACCAGCCTTAAATAGCAGCAGCATTGCTTATCTTATGTATCTGTATATGCCATGATGCATATGATGTTTAGGGGTTATGCAGGAAATAAATGTCAATTGCCGAGGTAAAAAAGATTTTAGCACAATTGTCACAGAAGTGTGTTAAATGTCCTACGTTGAGTTTTCATTTTCCCTTATAAGGTTTATATTTAAACGTTTGCTACAGACGTTTAAAATTAAATAAAATTTAAATAAAAAAAAGTACCATTCCCTCTTTAATAATGAGTCATATCACATACATCACATTACAATATCTGATCAAATAATCGGCATATACCTAAAAAACATACTATATCGTTCAGCCCTGTTTTTTGTTTTATGGGCTAATATCCCCTATAAGAGTTAATATAAGTCTTTATTGAGTGACGTATAAAATTAGCTGAGGTTGCGCTGATTCTGGGATGTGTAAAACTTAATGACGCTGTAAAGAATGTCACTTTTATATGGCAAAACACAAAGGTGTGCACAAACAGGGAGGTCTTCATATGGGTCTCCGAGGGTTAATTACCGTCTTATATAAAGCTTATGACAGCGGCTCTATATGTGTGACACCCGGGCTCATGTGTCGTCGTCGTTCTGTAGGTGAATCAAATGTCAGCATATTTTCAATATAGCACAAATAACGACGTATCAATCGATGGAGAAGATTGCGTGGAATCTATATAATTGATGGGGCGTTATGAGCACTAATAATGTATCGACAGCACAAAGGGAACAATATTACCTGCGGAGACCTTCATCAAACTCATTTCACCACTCGGGTGATTGACTTATTACTTATTGGATGAATCCTGCCTCCGTCTGATTGTTATTCTTCTGTGTCATCCAGAAATGCAGGAATTTGTTTATGATGCAGTTCAGATTGATTTCCAGCTGTGATACCACGCTGCTTTTTTAACGTTATGATGAAGTCTCTCCGGGGAAGTAAATGCTGTGTTTGCTCCTCAACACATTACCGGGTACTTGGTTGGGAGGAAAACAATGATTACGATCAAGTTAAAAGTGCATTTACTTTAATAGATCACCCGGAAACGCCTTTTCTGTGTGAAGGGTAAGGTTGCACTGATTTGTTTTAAAGTTAAGGAACACATTATTTCTGCAAATCATATCAGCCCAAGTAACATCAGCCTCATAAAGTCTCTTTCAGAGGGTCCAGCTTGGTAAAAGCAGCCGATGTTTTTAAGTCATGCGTCTCTTCATCAATGAATCTCTCTGGAAATCCGTTTGTGGTTGTTCAGCCACTCAAATAACATCCTAACCTCTAATGCAATAAACAGTGGTTCCTATTTTGCAGCCGTCTTGTTCTATTAAGCGAATATGATGTGTGCTACCACCACAAAGGAAAAGGATTCATCTGTTGTCAGCATGTTTGCTACCTTGTGGATATAAATCAACTATCACCATGGTTATGAGTTTGCCCAGACGGCTCTATAAACACAAATTACACCTAATTTCTTGTATAGACTTAAATATAACTTTCCTGCTGGAAGCCCTTTGTGTGCTCATCTATTCAGAAAAAAATGAAAAGACGAGTAATTGTGCTGCTTCAACCGGCTGCGTGGGAGTTCTCAGTCGAGGAGTCGCTCTCTTCACAAATACTCATCAGTTAAAAGAAAAATTATGAACAAGAGGAAATATGAAAATGTATTTCCAAGTTCCGAATTCCTAGTTGTGTCATTAGCATGAATGCCGGAGCTGTTCGGTGACTATAAAGACAATTTAATACAACACGTAATTTATTCAACGAGCCAGGACCATCAAGATCAGTCGCAGTTGGCGGCGTTCTTACTTCTAATCCTCTCACGTTTTATCACAGTGGTAGCATCGGTATCAAATAGTTTCTGCTTCCTGTGATTGTAACAAATCTGTTACTCCTTCCAAAAACGATAAGTGTCTTCAGATATCAGCACTTTATCGGTTGTACGTAGTTTCATGTCGGCAGCAGGTTTGAATTCAACAGAAACGGTGAGAGATGGAGAAGATGTGGGAAATTAAGAAGTTAGATAAATGAGACTTTCAACGGTGATACGGTCGGTTCCCTAAACATCCCAAACAAATCATCACTGTCAACTTCTGGATCTAAGTTGCCAATTATTTGTGCGAAGAAAAAAATAATAAGGGAGAGATACAGTTTTGTAGGAGGGATAATGAGCACGGGGTTTCAGCTACTGTACGTCGCGAGATACGAAGAGCCAAAGAGCAACTGAGACAGCCGATTGGCAAATGTTTTCTTTTTCTACGGCAACACACACATGCATGCACGCACACACACACACACACTATACAAGCCAAAGAAAAAAGGACAGATACCATCAGCAACATTTCTTTTGAAATCTTTTGAAAACAGAAAAAAAAAAGACTTATCTTATGTTATTCAAGGCGTTCAGCGCACAAAAAGAGCATTAGAACTGAAGTCCAAAAGCACGGTTAAAAGTTTCTCCTGGATTCGCCGGATCCATGTTTATTATAATATGAAAGCACTCAGATTTGCGAGGTGCTTTTTGATAAACATCTATGATGGCACGCTGTGAAAGCTTTTCCCCCCCTGCTCCCGAGAACAATCAAAAGTTACCTAATAACAAGAAAGAAAGAAAGTTTCTATCAGACAGAAAAATGCTATTTTGTATAAAAATAGTCTGAGATTTCACTTTTTTTACTTCCTGATGGAGTCAAATAATCTGCAAACGAGCAGGAAACGTCTGAACAGGTGAATTTAAAAGGATTTTTTTTTTTAATTCTACTGAGCTGCAATTCAAAATAATGTGAGTGGAATAATGCATCCGTGCATATACTCCCTTTATGAGTCTTCCCTGTCTCAAGACTCTTACTGGTGCAAAGAAGAGCGACCACATCCCCCCATGTATCCATCCGCCTTCCACTGGCTGCCAGAGAACCGGTATTAGGATTATGTAATTGTTTTTAAAGCTCCGTACAGTTTGGCACCTTGACTGCCCTTGATTCATAAAAGAGTGATGAAGAGTGAAATCGTAATGCTTCCATTATTTAAATGTATATGACATTTCCCTGTAAAACGTACTTGTTTTACCGTCTATAAATAAATCAGACTTGTGGTTGCCATGTCCTTTAATAAAACGACACTCTCCACTGTCTAAAGGAGTGTTAAGCAGCTGTGCTATTGGATTATCTTCCGTTTGAGGCAGATAAAATGAAAATATACCGCGGTAAGAACTTAAGAGCTACTGCGCCTTTGTGGTGCCATTAAGCACCTCAGTGGCCGAACGTATGAGATGGTAAATACAGTTTAACTCTCGGAATGAAGGGGAGATAAATCATAACGTTGGCGGTTTAAATCCAATGCAAAGCGGCTTTCACAGAAACGTAATATCACCAGCATCTCTGTGTGTGTGTGTGTGTGTGTGTGTGTGTGTGTGTGTGTGTGTGTGTGTGTGTGTGTGTGTGTGTGTGTGTGTGTGTGTGTGTGTGTGTGTGTGTGTGTGTGTGAGAGAGAGAGAGAGAGAGAG
>CAAKHC010019144.1:28262-48350 GCA_901007825.1 Macroramphosus scolopax | reverse complement strand
CCTCTTTGGCCTTTTCAAGAGCCTGTGGTAACACACATGCAGACGCACACACACACACACACACGCTGCAGCTTGTGAAGCTTGTTTTGCATCTTTGAGATTTGTTTTTCTCCTTCACCTTCCAGTTTACTCAGGTCACTGCCTTTAGAATATTTCAAACAGATTTGTAAATATTCATTAAGCGTTGCGTTTTTGTGTAAATGTGTTGTATTTTCATGTGGTTCGGGTTTCCTGCCTTTGCAAGTGTGAATGTGTCTCTATGTTGTGGTTTGCATCAGATCAAGAAAGATGAATAAACACTTTACAATAATGATTGATTGCTAAAAGTGCTTTTCATGATAACCTCTTTTGTTATTGGATAACACCTTAGCCTATATAAAAAGAGAGACGACATAATAGCTCAGAAAAAAATATCTATATCGCCCCCTGGTGGTTGACTGCATTGTAGGCGATAAATCATCCCCTTCATAATAAAACGTTTTTTTTTAGCATGTTCATTTTATATATGTATCTATATACAGTATATGTATAACCTGTATATATATATATATATATATATATATATATATATATATATATATATATATATATATATATATATATATATATATATATATATATATATATATATTTAAGGTTTATCTGGTAAGAGAAACAATAAATCACAGCAAGTCCAGAGGGGTTTAATTTCTCGCTTGTCAAGGGCTGTTCAGGAAAAGTGGCCCTTATCAGCCACTGAGTATTGAGAGATACCTGTGACAGGCAAACATGTTTGACGCCAAAGTGCTTAATCTCTGGTCTCTGGGAGGGAGCAGTGAGGCACATCACGCAACGGTGTGTGCACATTTACAATCAGCCAACATGAGAATGGAAACGGGAGGAAAACCAAATAGCATGAGCAGGAGAGCGCTGCTCTAATCTTGTCAAAGACCTCTAGAAACAAACATGGTTGCACTTTGATTGGTGAGAGCACAGGTAATAGACTCCCAATCCAACACTGTGTAAGAGGGGGAGGCTGGTGGAGACCAGATTAATAGCAGCTTAGAAGCATGTTAGGGAATCATACTGAATCAGACCGATGACAGCTGCTGGTGATGTATATGGCAATCTAATTTTAAAGCCACGTAACTCAGTGATAGTGATGCCTGAAGACTAGACTGACCCCTGTGGGCAAATAGCATCACAGCTGTTGAGAAAGAACGGTGGACTTGCTGCAGGTGCAGGTAGGGCAGCAGCATTACAGTTCTATCTTTGATTTTCATTTCATGAACTATGCTCTGAAAGTGCATTCAATTATTTATTTTTAGGAGCAACCTCACAAATATTTTAGGCCCGAGAACCTCTTTAAGTGCCCTGTCAGACGTGGACAAACACTCAGAGTCCTCCCCGAAAACCCGTATTGAAGGAATCAGACTCGTGGATATACTTAGTCTGCTCCAAAATTCATAGCAGTTGACAGTAACCCGGCTGCACGTTTGATTCAGCCAACCGTTGCTTTGCACACAAGAGCGAGAATGATGCCAATAGTCTCCCTTTCTATCATCCATCTAGCTGGGCTGGATTACAATTAGCTCTGCCAGGAAAAAGCAGCCACATCACAGACAGGGCACAGACATTCATTGTAGAGGCTGAACGCGTGTGTGCAGGTTTCCTCCGTGTGTGCTGATGTTTGTGGGCATAGCATACATTATATACCGCTCGTGTGAGAAAAGACGCTTTCGGGCTATTTACTGTGCGTCTTATGTAAATACCATCGCACTGCTCCACATCTTTACTGGAGGTAATTATGTTCTGCAAATTCATCTTCTGGTTAATGGCAGAAGTAAACCGCGGCTCTTTATTAGCGACGGCTTACGAGGGGCTGAACAACAAATCAAGATGTTTCTGGACAGGTATTTCTGCGATGAATGCATCACTGTAAATTATGGGGATGTGAAACACCTTGATTGCTTGATATTTGTTCATCGCAACTACGGGGATTGTAAGTTCTACGGAGGACAGAGTGCAGCAACACCAACTGACTTTAGGTTTGTTTGCTGAATGAAGCTTGTTGGGGGATGGATGAATCCCTCCCCTGTTTTCTTTTTTTCTGGGCCAAGACTGCATGATGGAGCTCTGAGCCCTTGGCCTGTGCCAGGTGCCAGCTGGGAGAAAGAGTCTCCAGCCAGGCGTCAGCAGCCCTCGCTTGGTCCTCTGGCCACCACTGTTGCCACTCGGCATCCACACTTCTGACCTGCAGATTGGTGACTGCCCGTCTGCAGTGGACAGCCTGTCTAAGCTTTTTGACCCCGATGTAATCAGTGCACCGTTCAAAAAAAATCATCCTCACGCCGATCACACTAAATCACAATGTAGCAGCGCACCCATCCCCGATGTAGTCATTAAATTCGGATTCCGCTGTGTCTGGGTATGACACCAGCAGGAAAGGTTCTCTGCCCACACAAAGTGATGAATCAAATATTAAAGTATTAATCAGCAAAATGTTTGATGTTGGGGCCGGGCCATAGGCGAAGCACACAGCTTCATACATTAATGAAGGGAATCTCCTTATTGCCATTTCACATCTTGAATGGAGTCCGCCAGGAAATATAACAGCAATGAGCACAACAACAGACCAGCCAGGGAGGTCTTACCCCCAAAGATGGCTACCTCTTCACCACCTCCTCCACACAGGAAAATAATACCCCCTTAATAACAGTGCTGAACATGTCATCTTGACAACAGCAGCTTCAAGTTGTCAGTTTAGAGGCTGCAATGCAGCATAACACCCCCACCAGAATGATTTAGGTCAGCCAACAGCATGTCAACCAGTCAGCTAATTAATCAAAAGAGCTCCGTCCTTTTTTTGCAAGGACAGAAAACACACATCGTAGTTTAGGAGAGAAGGCGAACCAGTGAAGTGCAATGGACCGGTACGGTGAAGTTAACGCTCCTGCCGACTCTCTATATACATAAACCCGTGCTCTATTCCCATGGCAACACAACCTCTGCAGGGGAAGGCCGTTCTACGTCAGTGTTTCGGTGAACGTTTGAAGTATACTGTTCATACATCAGCCGACTTGTAAAAGGATAAATAAACAAAAAGCTCCAGTTGCATTTTCTTCAGGGCCAGTCTAGACGTGAAGGATGAAGGTGGTGAGATCAACAGTGTCAGAGGGTGCTGAGCACACAATGTAATGCAGGCCATGTCCTCCGGGTGCAGCCTCCTTCTAGGTAGCTGTTCACCCTCTCACACTGACAGGCAGACTAAACCGGTGCGGAGACATCCCCCCTCCCTCCGTTGAGACACCTTCAGAAAGATGTTCCAACTCAGGCTTGACTTTTTTACAGCCAGTTGCCTCCTGACCTTTCCAGTCAAGCCAACCCATGCTAATGCTCCGCTGTACTCCTGCGCCCTGGAAGACCGTTTTATGGCTGCATCTGTGTTTGAGCAGCTGGTGGCATGCATGTGCACAGGTTTCTCCTTTGACAAGACTCATTACATCACCCTTGCATTTCATTTTATGATGTGTTTTACCCGATCAATCTTCCACTAATGACCTCAACTTAAGAGAGGGACAGTTTATCCTGCCACTGCCCTTATGAGCCCCAATTCCATTAGCATATTTGGCAATAAAACAGTTCTGCGTTTGTCTATCAATAATTTATATACTCGTTTTAGTTTGTTTTTTTTCTCCCCCAGCAGCCATTTCAGCGTATGGCGGCTCTTGGATTCAACTCCAGCAAGGCTTCTCAGCGGAAGAACTTATTGATTCATTATTCACATTTTCAATTATGTATCATTTCGGAAAAATCTAATATAAAACCCCATGGCACCCACATAATTAAGTCTGCCCAGGACATCGGCGCCGATAGATCATGCGGTTTGAGTAAGTTGCTCCTCCTTCCATTGGTAATCAATGTCATATGTCAGTGTGCAGCCAATGGCTTTCGCAGCGTGAGCCGATCCATCGCTGATTCAATTGTAACCCATTAAGGCTGAGAGAGGTGATATTAAAGGTGACACTATCAAAAAACCAATGGCTTCATTCGATAACTTTGCTGTACGGGAGGAGGAAGGCCGGCCCCGACCGCCATGCGATGGAACGGGAGGTGTAGGGGGCTGATCCGCTGCTCCCCCCCGCAGCTGGAGGCCATTCGTCCTCCCCTGCTAGAGATACAGTAGATTCAAGAGCTCAATGACAGCAACACTTAGCACACATCACTGGGTAGATGTGTCAGCTGTTTTAATGTCTTTTCATAGCTTGTAAAAAGACTAAATGCAATTCTGCACAAAACGCTGTTCAAGCAGTTGCCTCAGACAACCTCAAAAAACAGTCACGACCGGTTATAATGTTGGAGAAAAACTCTAAACGCTGAGGTTTTGCTAGAAGTGCTTAATCCTTCTCCATGTTACCAGACCTTTCTGACGACGCGTCTGGTTTCGCCGCCAACACAAACCTGTGAGGCAACAGCCAATAAAGAGAAGCTGGAGCGCAGTTCGCTGGACATGCAGGACGTGAGTGCCAACAACAGCACCGGGCGGTGTGCAAGTTTTCCTCCTCTGACTTCACCAAGGTGAAAGAAAGAAAGTGCTGAAGACGGTAGAAACATCGGTTTTCAGACCACCCTCATTTCCCTGAGTCCTCCTCTTCCACTTAACTTACTGTAAACCGGCTCTAGCTGGAATCTACATGTGGTTTCTCCAGTCGAAGGGTGAAGACAGAACAGCGAGGGTGAGCGCAGGCCCCCTTTCCGTCCTGAGGATCACCTTCATGCTGACCCGCACACTTTTTTTTGCTCCCGTCTCAGAACAGGATGCGGACAGAAAACTGAGCTCCATCGGAGGGGCCGAGGCCTTCGGGGCCCTTCTTCTGCTATGTTTCCCAGAAGAAGATGTAAAACAGATATATCAACATAATCAATTCCAAACAATCCGATCCTATTATAACACCGCTTCCAGGAAGGGGTGACCTTCACAGGGAGGCCCCCGCACCACCAAAAGCATCGGAACATTCGGGTTGCGCTTCAACTTCATCTCCAGCTGATATTAAGAGACCAATTTCTTGCTTTCAAGAGATCTAATGAATCTCAACAGCACTTAATAAGCAGTGTTATAGATAATCATTCTGCAGATATAACCGGTTAGTTTTGCCAATTACCAGACCTGCATGTTGCCTGATGCTCTAACACCAAACAATCTAGTTCTGTTCGAGTGGTGATTTAACAGAAAAGGTTAAGCAAATGAAATCGTTTTGTGCCTGACGAGTTTTACTAATTAATATTATCAGCAAGTCTTAAACCTTAAGGATCGTATGTGTTGTTTCCTTTGTTTCCCAAGCAAAGATCAGGATAACAAATGACTACTAAATGAGTCAGGTAAAGGGGACAATGGGGGTCGTTGAGACACCGTTTTGACTGATGGGAGAAGAAGCGGACGGCTCTGTGCCGCGTCCGTCAATACAGCAGATCAAACATTGTCAAAGCGAGGTGTTTGTGGTTACCATCCACAATCAAACCGCGTCCTCAGACAGATTTCCATGCTTGATATTGACGTCGTCTGATTTCCTACTTTCCTGTGGTCATAATTACTTCCTCCCCCGTTGACATTTGATGCCGCATGTGAGAGCGATCTCGGAAGGGAAGTGCTGCATTTGGATCCTCTTGAAAAATTTCAGAAACAGAAACAAATTGATGAACACAACCATCAAATTGAAGGAACACAATCATCACAGCCTTAAAAACAAAACTGTAATCTCAATTTCTGTGTCAGGGAAACACATTTCTGCAGATGACGTCAACACACAGTGAGAAAGTGTGTTTAAGGAGGCTGGGCGGTGCGACGGGAGACCGCTGTTTGATTTCTGATTCCAACCGTGAGCATCCGATTAGTTACAGCAGGGCAAGAGGGAGATATAAAAATCATAATTGTCCCCTAACCATAACGACGTTGTTTCTATGGCAACGGGGGTCACCTATCCCTTAGGACGCTGTAATGTTTAACCCCTTAAACCTAGTCTGTCATGTGCCTCCACCGAGGCAAATTTCAACCATGTTGTTCACATGGTTAACAACATGGTTGCTGACACTTTAGCTGTCATAAAGTCGACTGGATTTACCTTCACTTCACAGCCTCTCTCCTTTTCCATTGCACGAGTGTGCGTGCGTGCGTGTGAACTCAAACCCGCAAGCACAGAAGAGGACAGAGAAGCTAGCGTGACCATAAGTTACAGGAGAACATGGCAGAGAACTCTCAGCAAAGTATTTTTATAACCTAAGTGTTTTTGCAGACCGCCTTTCTATTCAGCGACGGTGTACGCTGCACAAAAAACACATAGCTGCTGCCCCTAAGTGCTATAATGGCTCAACCTGCAAGTATTTCCTTGGCATTTTTTTTTTTAATTTTTCCTAAGCAAAGTACAGCGTGACTCTCAGCAAAGCAGCCATGTAAAAGAAATACAGAAATCAGGATTTAACTTTATAATTCAGCGATCAACACGTAGATACAAACATCATTTCCTGTTCCACATTCATGTTTTATGACAGTAATTGCACGGTTTCGGTTCGGCAAGTGTCATATGTCACAGCATCTGTCGTCGTGAAGCGATCCAAAGGGACGACAAACCGACGCTGACGCTTTTTTTTTTTTTTGTGAACGTGAAAGGAGCCACAATTTAGGAAGTGATTGAAAGTAGAAAAAAAAAAAAGATTCTATAGCCTGCACACACGCAGACACTGGAAGAATTCTTCATCATCTTGATTTCCTGTGCCGGCTTTGGCAGCATGCACACAAGAACACACACAGGCGCTCACATACACTTCTGTGATATTATCTCAGTAAATTGGCTCCTAAAGGCAGCCTTCCCAGCATTAGCGCCGACCCATAGTATCTTTACCTTCCACTATACCATCATCTCTTAAATGGAGCGTACGTTTAAGACAACCTTGAGCAGTTTTTTTTTTTTGCTGTTGGTATTTTTCTTGCCAGATGAATCTTATCTGGTGCCGAGGTCAGTGATTCAAATCAAGGGTACTTCCATCTGAAAAGAATTATAAAGAGGCAGCAGTGTGGCGTGTCTACACTTGTCAAATCTGTTGTTTTTGTCCAATCAGCATTCTGCCGCCACGCCGGCCAGTCCAGGTCAGCCTGCTTCAATGTTAGATGGACACGAGTGATAAGGAGCGAGGCACGGTAGTCGTTTTAAAGAGACAACGCTGTTTCTGTGAGGGAAGCTCTGAACATGCTTCAAATTCATGCGGAGGAAAAAAAAAAACCACGGGCTCACAACTTGGCATTCAACGTAACGACGCTGCGACCCCAAAGCAAATTAATTTCAGACTAATTAGGCTAACAACCGGCTTCGGTGTTGAAAGATATAACAAATGCTATTATCATTACCGTCCGTTTAGACACAGCTTTGAGAGGCTCTCATTCATTCTCCGTGTGAATGCGGAGGAGCAGGACAGCGCTGCATTTGTTCAGGTACACAGACAAAGATTCAGGAGCCCCGGCAGACGTTCGGATCCGTGTGTGAGTGAGAACATCTCGGCTTAACGGCTCTCAATTTAAATACTGTTCCACGAGCCCGGATGAGGCTGCAGCGATAGCATGCAGCTATTTACTTTGATTCTAGCTACACTTATAAATCTCAATGCTCGACAAACAAAAAACTCCAAAAGGCTTTTTGAAATTCCAGGAAGGTGTTCTCTCTTTTCCCCACTGAGAGCGGGGGCATCCTGAGGGAGTTCAACATACAAATGCAGCTTTTCATTTCATGCACAGAGAGAGAGAGGTGAGCAGGGTTTTGCTTGTCTTGTGTGACTGTCAGGAAAAAATCTCTAAGTCTCTGTTTACCACGCTGCTTCGGGGGGCATTTTGGTGACATTTGGGACGACCTCACAGTTACGCACGCTTGACACGAAGCTACAGAGTGGGGAAGTGCCAGAACTGTGACCTCCACACTAGAGCTCAACGGAGGACATGGCATCATTAAGTGATGCTGTATTGACTTTTAAATAATTGCTTAACGTTAACAACAACAATTCAGCATATGCATTGAAATAATGAAATTGGAGCCTTAAATTAAAGGGAAAGATTTGAAGTATATGCAAATATTCATAATCCTTGTATTTCTATGTTTCATGAAGCCTTCTATTAATGTAGCTGTTGAAGATGGACCAAGAGAATGTGTGTGATCTCCTTGGGTGAGTTTGGTTCAGAGTCCTATGTAACAAAGGAAAGCTGCTGAGTGACATGCCTCTGGAGCAAAACTCACCATGGACAAAGTTGACAGCTTAAATATGTGGCAGATATCAAATTCAGACAAGCAAGTGTGAATATGCATGTTGGAGATAAGCTCCAGGTGCACCTCAGGCCGAGCTGTCAGTGCAGGTTGCACACCGCACCGCGCACAACTGGTCCCATCCATGATGCGATGATCCCACGGCAGAGATTAGGAGCACAATCTCCGGGAGAGGAGACAAAACACACTTAGGCTTAGGGAGATTTTCACCTGCTGCACTGTAAGGGACCTTCTACCCGCCTGCAGTCACACTGAATCCATCCTGGCTCCCAGCAGAATCACAATGTTCCTGAAAATGCAAAACGCGCAGGGCAAGTTCACTGCGTTATTATAAAGGTGGTGACATGAAGGTTCATCCGCCTTTATAACGCACGCTGAGGACACACTGACACCCTGGATGGTAACAAAAGAAAGATGCACACTTGTCTCCCACTGTGGCATCCCACACTGGGGAGAAACAGCACCAATTTGGAGGTGATCAACTCTTTCCTATCCATGCATGGAGCCTCTTGGGCAACGTTACAGCCTCTGCACATTGAGAGCAGTGAAGCGGGCTGTGGTGCCAAGTTTCATCGGACTGCGCAACCCCGGCGGCCCGGTTCTTCCTTACCTTTCTCCTCGTCCGACACTGTCGAGGGCTCGGTGCACGGAAATAATCCCGACAAAAGAGCTGGAAAGGCGAGTAGAAAAAAAAACATGTTTTCGGAGAGCGGGCTATTAAGAGCCACGTTGCTTCTCCTGGTCCTGGTCCTGCTCCTGGTCCGGGTCCGGGTCCAGTCTCCCCCTCCTCCACCACCCGGGTTTCAAGCGCCGTTATTCGATGCTGTCCAGCGGAACCAGTGCGCAGTACAGTGCAGCGCTGCCGCCGCTCCCCGACACATGCACACCGCCGCTCTTCGCAGCGAACAGACGCACCGGAGACGGCAGGAGAGATGAGAGGGAGAAAGGGGAGGCGGGTGGGATTGGAGGAGGGTAAAGAATCAGTGCGTTTCCTGTCTTTTCTCAATGATTAAATATCGTCAAGGTGGTGCAGCTGGCATGAAATTAATCATACTGGTCAGCTGAGCGCCTGCAGCCAGCAGACTGGGTGTCAGTCTGCTCTGCAGGGTCCTCAAAAAAAAAAGGTGAACAGAACAACTCCAGGAGGGGAATTATGAGTAATTCTGCCCGCACTCTCTTCAGCACAGTCAAGTAGAGTTCAAAAGTCTGTCTACACCAACAAACACACAGAAATGATGCTTATAGAATAGCAAAGTGTGCAAATTTGACATTAAACATGCTGAGCTGGCTGGGAGACAAGCCCAGGCTGTCACCCACTGGGCCACACAGGGAGAACACTCAGGCCAGGTCTTATTCAGCACATCTCTAGAATAAGAGGAACACTTTGAGGTGATTTAACACATCTGACTGATAGGCGATTCTTTGTGATCATATCTCTTATATTCTAATACGCCATCGTGCAGGCGTGATGTAATCCAATCATGTCGTCATTAAAACAAGTGTAGTCTCGTTGTTTTATGCCAAAAGGCTGGTGTGTGCAGAATGTGAGGTGCCACACTGAGTAGGACTAATGCACGTAAGACTGCTGGACTTGATGGCGTCCCCGAACATGTGTTCAGGGCTTGTGCTCAACAGTACTGACTGAGGTCCTGAGCAACATGTTCAACCTGTCAGTGGCCCAAGCAGCTGCACCCACAGGCTTTAAAACTACCTCCATCATCCCGGCGCCTCAACACTCCCCTGCAGCAAGGCTCAATGACTTCCGCCCTGTTGCACTCACCCTCACCATCATGAAGTGCTTCAAGGTGCTGGCTCATCTCGAAATCTGTCTCCCTCCCGCCATGACCACAATCATTTTGTCCTTCAGGAGCACAGAGGACGCATCTACCTGTACAGATAAGCATTGAACACCATCATCCGCAGCGATGTGATCGCCGAACTCCCTTTGCAAACGGATACTTGGCTTTTCTTACCAACAGATTCTAGTTTTGTTATGGATTAGGAAACCACACCGCCTCAACCCTCCACCTGAGTGCTCCTGCACTCACCTTCGACCTGTCGCAGGAGCATTACCAAGTCTGCAAACTCAATGGTTGTTGGCTTCATCAGTGACCAGGACACCGATCACCCTGTTCACTGACAGTTCGCCCTTCTTCCCTCGGGGGTGCAAACCAGGAATCCAGTTGTTTTCTCTGCACACAAAGTCAAGCTTTAGAACTACTTATTTCTGCTGTATATTTACAATTAAACTCAACGTTGCAGACTGGAACTGTATCTTATTGTATTCTTCCTTGTACACGGTATAAATGTCGTTCTGTGTTATTGATCTTAGCATATTGTTTCTTTATCTGTACTCTTACAGTACATTTGTGCATTACACTGCACTTTACAGCTCGTTGCAGTTCTGGTTGGACGCCAAGCTGCATTTTATGAAACGACAATATAGCCGAATCTAATCTAATCCTCCGAACATATGTTGCTGCCTTTGTAATTGTGATTTATTTCAACATGTGGCAGCCAAAGTTGAAGGAAATCATCAATTTGCATAAAAGCCTTTCGACTCAGCAGATGTGAGAAGCCGCCCCCGAACTGTTTCATCCCACTCCGTCCGCTTTCTCCCGGCCTCCTCTGGTCTCAGCAGAAAACAATAGAGCGGTGGTAGACTAATACCTGACATGCTAACAGTGAAAAACATCCCAGGATCTTAAACTATGCATTCCAAGTCCCGTTGAAATAAGAAAATCTATTTTTATGTTCCTCCGACTGCCTGCGGTCTATCAATCATTTTAGTGGAAATGTCATATCAAGGAAAACTGCAGATGCAAAGAAAAAAAGATGGCAAAGATAGAAAACAGAGTACAAAGATACATTCTGATTGTTTCCACTGTCACGATGAGGTCAGGATAGTGGTAATGTTTACTGTAATTATTAAGTCTTTAATAATGGCAGACTGTTTCACTAGATGGATCTTTAGTGAGACTTGAGTCAGCTGTTCCAGTAGGATCCGTCCCCCTGCTGGGTCTTTCTACTAGTGTACTGTGGAGTTAATCAGTGTCGTTGCCATCATTAACACTATCATACAAAATCGTGTGAAAGTAAAGATGAATTTCCAAACTAAATATGATGTCGAGAATTTACTCTGAATATCTTGGCGTTTGTAGAGGACGGCGTGCTGCAGGAACACTGAGCCAGATTCAGCTAGTTTACCTCGTCGCTCGATCACGGATCAAGCAGCCTAAAAGAAAATTAGTACTGGCAAGAAAAACGGTTTTATTCAGCCACATCTAGAATTGTGGCGACTTAAGAATTATGTGTATTTACCAATCATGTTGCTGTTCTTTTTTGTTGTTCTGTGTTCTTGTCAGAACTGCGTGAGCGTCTTCAATCTGCCGACTACGGAGACGCATTGTTTCAACACTCATCTGCTGCCTTTGAGACAGACACTGTGGATTGATATTATATATATTAGAATGATGAGAATGTCACAAACTGATGAAAACTGCTTACAAATGCATATTTACCAAAGTGCTGTTTCTGAGGCCGACGACAGGGACACCCAGAGTGTGAACCGCAGTCCCCTGCTGGGCTGAGGAGGTACTGCAGGTAGGCCTTTTACAATAGATCCATATTTTCAATTATGTAATGAAGTTTTAATTGACCATATCATATGTATCATTAAATATATCAGGAGGATATTGAGAAATCTTATTATCTTGACAGAATCAGGCTTCACAAATTATTACATTTATGTTAATGGTTAATAAATGAGCAATGCATGTTGGATTTCAGCAGTTAACGGGCTAAAGATGTTCTAGATTTCAGATTGGGCCACGTCATTCTGAGGTTTGGGAAGAGCTGGTCGAGAACGTAGTTTAAAATTTCATCGTTTAAACCAACGTGGACCAGAAGTCTCCAAAGTGCTCAGAGAAATGAACAAACTCCATGTGATGATGAAGATCATGTTTCATCGTAGACAGCTTGGAAATTGCTACTAAATGAACTGAAAACTCTAGATGGTGTTTTTTAATATTTTTCAGAAACTGGGTCTTATTTCATCAAAAACAAGATCCGTGTCATTGGATGCCAATGGGATCATGATTATTTTAACTATTATATTATTTTGATCCAACAGACACTTTGGAGATTGAGCCAAGGTGGGAACGTATTGCTGTTTGACATAACAGACTCAGGTCTGTTTTAAGACTGGTAGCTTCTGTCTCTGGGTAATTGGGACAAGCAGTCAAATCCCCCAAAAGTTCCTGGTCTCTGAATTATGTCTTTAACCAAATCACACACATTTAGCTGTTTCTACACATTATTCTTTTGATAACAGATGTAACGACTAATGTGACTTTTTTTTTTTTTCCATCCACCGAGCTATTTGGAGCCCCCCTGGGGAGGCTCGCCTCCCACTTTGAAAACCTCTGCCCTACTAAATACGAATGATGGTGCAACACATATTCGTTATCCACAGACGAACCGAGCTGTTAGTGCTGCCCCTGGATTATAAGCAGCCGTGTCCTGTCACGCCGCTCCAGATTCATCGAGCAAAACATTGTTTAAGACGACGAAGAAATGTATCTTGGATGAGATGGCAACATGCCGAAACTTTCATGTGGAACAATCTGTCATGTTTTATTAGTGAGTTGTCAAAAAGAATGAAGAAGTCCAAGTCTTCAAGGACGTTTCACGTTGAGCCCTCTGCTGCTCGCTGCCAGGATCGCGCTGTTTTCTGCTTCATTGAAAAAACAAATGAATAATTTCATGAGGACTTCTTCTTTACCCCCCTTTGAATGCTGAGAGCAGGCTGCGTTTTTCACTCACGATCAGAGCAGCTACATTTTGATTGAACTGCTCCAATTTTCTGACCACCCTAAAGTGTTCTGCTACTGCTCCTAAAGGCTCTCAAACACTACAACAGTTACAGCAGTACCGTCGTACTATCCGCCTCTTCTGTTCACCTTTACCCTTAATTAGAGACTCACTCATCTATACCTTGAATTGGAAAATGTTGCCGTGCCCAAAGAAAGCATGCAGATGTCAACAGGAGTAAAGCTCAGTGTGGTCCAGTATGCTTGGCTTCAGCGCAGATGTGTCAGAGGGAATAAAGAGTCCGTGGCAGCGGCCAGGTCAGCCTAACAGTCAGCTGGTGCGTTGCATGTCACTCACCCGCTCTGCAGGTCCTGACATCCTGGACTGGACTGGGTCTGACTTGAGTACACACTGACATGGAACTATACAGTCAGGAAGCTCAGCCTACGGAAGCTCAGGGTCGTACATCTGTGGGTTGTTTTCTCACACCGTGCCCTTGGATCCCCCCCCCCATCGCCGACTGACATGAATGACAGCACTTCTACTACATCACAATACTTTGCTCCACGACGCTGTTCTCCGAAAGACGCAGCAGCTATTGACCCTGTTTGACCCTGTCATCTTCGCAGCCTCATTATCAGGCTTATTACGCCGCCGCTGTGATTTTTTTACCCCGGCTTACAGCCTCAGCATTCTTCCCAGATGGGTTACCACAAGATCCCCCGTGGAAGTAAAAAAAGCTATTTTACAGAATGAGGAAGCGACGATCAGCTGGTTGAATCTGGTCCGTCGTGCATTTAGTATTTTGTGACAGTTATTAGTCGGAAACACAGGAAATGCACAGAAATGGAGACGGGTTCCGTCTGACTGAGGAAGAAGGGCGAGCGCAGTCCTCTGCCGAGGATCCACGGGTGCTCCCCAGGGTCTCGGTGCTTGTTAATCAAGCAGTGGGATGACAGGCCATTTGCTGCATGAATCACTGCACTCTCATCATCCTGAAAATGACTTGCATTTTTTTTTGAGAGGGGGAATATAAACTGCACCTTTCCTCCACGCTCTTGAGGTGATGCAAAGGGAGAGCTCTTGCGTGTATCAGTGAGATATACTGCCTTCAACTCGGCTCTACCGAGACACCGGCATGCTCAGTGTTTGTTTTTTTTTTTGGACAAACATGGTTATTCCTTCAGATTCGCAGGACACACAATCCAGAATAAAACAACGGAAAACATAAATAAAAGAGATGTGACAGGACGGATGAAGAAGCAGCCAGTGCATGTGAGAGCAAATGTGTTATTGTACGTGAGTTGAGTGTTCCTCAATGCAATTCCTTGCACATCTTACAATACATTCACTCCTCCCGAACACAGAGGATCTGTAATGTCATTTCCTGCTTGTAAACTGTGTGAGGAGCAATTTGAACAGACCAATTTCAAGTTAATTTGTGTTGTGTAAAAAAACATCTGTATTTATTCATGAGTGAAGGAGAAACGATGTCCTGTAACTGAGGAACAGCGTGACACCAGAGCTGTTTTGACAACAGTACATCTTTATCTTTTCATTTTTGTTTTATTTTGTTTCAATTTTTTATTTTTTTAAAAAATGATTTTCTTCATGGGAAACACACACACACACACACACACACACACACACACACACACACACACACACACACACACGCACACACACGGACATGGCCACAGGCATTTAAAGACATACTCTTCTGATGTTTTGCTTACTACTGCCATCTAGGGACACACACATGTTCTGGTGCTGCTTCATAGGCGATATGTTTATACACTGTATATCTTTGTATTTCTACATATATATATATTACAATATTATTCTTTATATTACAATGAAGGTAAGAAATAAAACCCGCAAACTAAAAGACACTGTTTGATCTTATGTTCAAAAATTCTTCACTCTTGTGTTTTAAAGATGAGCCGAGATGCAGCTTGTCCATCTGTGTGTGGCTGCTTCAGTCTTTAAATGTTCTAAACTCAGCCTGGCTCCTTTCTGTGCTTGTTCCCAGCGGACCACAAGGTTTTTGGAGCCATAACACAGACAGACCAGCTCGTCATCTCTCTTCTCTCACAGCTGGAGCCCACTACTCCTGAATAATGAACTCAATCTCAGCTCTGCCTCAGGGAGAGACCCTGGAGCCGCCCTCAGCTTAGCGCGAGGCTTTTGTTGCTCGTGTGCGCGCGAGCACGCCGACGCCAGCGCGCGCGCACACACACACACACACACACACACGCCCGCTCGCTGTCATTTTTTTAATGTCACAAGTAAGGGCTATGAGAAATGCAGTGGAGGAGGAAAAAACAGAAAGGAGGCATAGAGGGATCGTCATGGTTTCAATGTGCAGGAGCGAGATGGGAAGCAGTGGGGGAGAGGAAGAACAGTTCAACCACTTGTACCTCCAGGGGTCCGCGGAAAGTGATACTACTGAAGAAGGGGGGAGGGATCGGGATGAAGAGGTGGAAACTGCTTGGTCGTCGTGGTGGGTGAGATGAAAGAGACACACCGAGCGGGTGAGCGGCCACGCTCGCAGTCCTTGATTAAGATTTAAGAGCTGTGGGTAGGTAGAGCTGAAGGAGGTCAGCAGCGGTGGGGTGTCAGCCAACCTTCCAGAGAGCCTTTCACCTCCCCAGCTTCCACACGGAGCCCATTAACCGCTGGAATATGACAGCTTTTGATTGGATCCACTGTAATTACCAGACATTTTTTACCTACGTGTAGGCAGCTGAGTGCAGATTCTCAAACAGCCCCACAATGTCAGAGCGTGAATCTGTTCGCAGAGCGTGGATATACACACTCCGTTAGTCTGTCAGTCTGATGGAGCAGTTTAAACCTTGTGCTTTCTTTTTTTTTTTCTTCTTTTTGGCTCGACATTCTGTGTCACTAACTCATACTGACAGATCCACTTCTTTTCACAAGCGGTGGCAACAGGCCAGCACTCGCGCACACACACACGCACGCACGCACATGCACACACACACACACATCTCCTCAGTAACATCTAAATAGGTAATTATCTAACCTGTAAGAGTGGTGGCAGCCAGTATGCTCCACGTGACCGGCCTAAAAACTAAAGCCTCGACTCAGCAAAGGAATATTAATCGCCTTCTCCAAGTCGACAGGAGTTAAGGGAACTAAAAGAGCTTGAGAGAGAGAGAGAGAGAGAGAGAGAGAGAGAGAGAGAGAGAGAGAGAGAGAGAGAGTTGCCCATCAACCAACAATGGCTGCCAACATTTCGCTGAATAGCATCCTTGTTGCAGCCATCCAGTCGTCCTGCTGGTCATTCTGAGTCGGCCGTACCTGTAATGACAGGTGACAGACAAACACATGGCCAAGGAAAGAGAGAGAGACACCACCGGCAAGAGAGGCGGACGGAGAGGAAGTGCAGGCTGTTGGCGGTGAAGTGAGGAGGAGAGGAAATAATCCATTGTACTGCTGGTTTGTATCATGCCTGTATGAGGGGTCAGAAATTGCTTTCCTGTGATCAGAGAGGGATGAAGATGCAGCAGTGATCTGGAATGTTCCCTCTCGGAGCTCCCTGCTAACCGACATCACAACAGCCGTGCGATGAGGAATATTAGAACCATGCACCTTTTTTTCCCCTCCGTGCATGAGCTCATTGATATTCGCTGCGGTTTGCATCGATAATTACCTGCTGAGCTTCAAATCAGTTCTGTAATTGCCATCTAAATCCGGCGTATCTTGTGTGTATATATATATATCAGACTCATCAGACCTACGTAAATAAAAATATATAAAAAAAGAAGAAGGACAAGAATAGACAGGGACATGTCAAATGTTGATGGAGTTGAATGATCAGCTAACCTGACAGATGTCAACAACATCAACAGAATGTTGCAGGTTGGTTCAGGTCAACCTCGTCCATGCAGCTCCGCGCTCGCTTCCTTTTGAACGTAATTATCCTTTCACTCCATCAGCATGTGTGTGAACGGAGAGGAGGTGTGTGTCTGCAGCCCTGGGATGAACTGCTACAATAGTGCAGGTAAAAAGATTCCCGGCGGTCTCCTGCTGCTGTTAAATGCTCGTGTTGCTGAATGTGGATGAATTCCCTGCAGCCAGGTTACAGAAATTCTTGCAAACCTTCCCCAGAGGAGCTGATGCTGTTTTCCCGGCATATTGATGCTGTTCTTATGGAATCATATTTCTAGGCGAGTTTTTTTTTTAAATAGACTATCTATAACTTTCTATTAATGCTCATCATTAACCCTTCCAGACATGTGGAGAACTTGTCACATGCAAATGTGAAGTTGTTACTTGAGATATTTTCGTAAGTTAACTCGAGGGTAAGAAACAGAGTGAGTCACTTGAGAAAGTTTACAAGTCTCCGAAGGGTCATAGGAAGCTTTCCAAAAGCTGTAGGCTAGTGAATTATCCATGTCAAACGTGTATACCATGTAAATATGCATGTTAACCTTTAGAGATACAAAAACCTGCAGTTCCTTTCATCTGGATGAGATTCAACCAAACAGTGAGATTGTTTTTCTTCCTCCGCAGCAGTTGTGCCTCCTGGAAATGTTTGTACAACTAAAACTACAATCTGCAGTTGGATTGCTCGGCTGCTATCAGCCAGGATGCATCTATAAACAGGCACCATCTGTTTTCTGGGATTCATGAGAAAGCTTGAAAGGCGTTCAGGAAAAAAGAAAAAAACTCCGATTGAGATAAAGAACATGATCTCAAAGTTGCATCAGCCATTGCAGAAACATCCACGGACTACGTCTTTATATCGGCGCTGTCACATCCAGCGTGGCCTTCTGGACCCTCCCCAGTTGTCCTTCTGTCTTCTCCCCCCTTCGGCTCTTTCTGTTGTTTATCTTGCATGAATTGTGTTGATAGCATTTATAGGAGCTGACAGTTTCTGGTTGAAGCATGCCGCCTCCCTTAATGGCCGACTGTGATTGATGGATAGGTGGAGGAACAGTCGACCGCGGTTGGATTCTCCTCTCCTCTCCTCGCAGCAGCAGCCGTCCCTTCATGTTCACCCTTTATGCACCCTTGATGGATCGAAAAATACTGTTTGATTAATTATATACATTCTACTCTGTTGTTGACTGTACAGCGGAGCCACTAGAGCTTCTGGCATTAATGCGTCTCCTCTTTACAGCACATCTCTGAGTCATTATGCACATGTCAGATGAGACCCAGATGTACAGACGTGCCGCGTGTTAGTAAGATAACTGAGGAAGAGAGGAGCCGGTTTATCTGGAACAAACACCCTCCCCTTGTGTCACTTTCTCTTGATATTTTTCCCTTTTTCTCGTCTCTCCAAGACGGAGGCGAATCACTCTCACAAAGTGCAGTTGATGCTGAACAACTGCTCTTAAGACAATGCTTGTCATGTTGCAGCGAAGCCGCACGCAAAACACAACAAGGGGAAAGACAAAGAGGGGGGAGGAGAGGGATGTTTTATCATCCTGTGACATTCGCCAATTTGTGCAGAGCAGTTCAAAACTAATAGGACGACATAACCAGTAGCACAACTTCTGCTGGGTTGCTCAGCGGCGTGGAAATGAATGTGTACTGTGCAAATGTTGATATGACACTGAGAACAGTTTTTTTTTTGTCTGAGACTTATTTTATTAATTTGCAAAGTTGCCACATTAGCAAGTTCATTTCCCAAAAGTTTTTCTGCGACGTGCATTTGGTGTAATTGCTGAACCTGCTGGAGTCACCCAGGCAAATATTTAAAGATTGTTTCCTGCAGTAATTATGAGCTCAAATAGTATTATAATGCTAAGTGGAAAGTAGTATTGTTCATTGTAGGGATATTTTCCTTTTTGGACATTCCAGTGAAGTCTTATTAATCTCAATAATATTTCATTCATGATTGTTTGAGTGTATCTGTGTCTTGGGTTTTCCTTCGTGTTGGTGTTGATGACTTGCCAGCGTCCTGCTGCTGCTACTGGCTCGCTCATTAATCTTCACTTCTCCATAAGATCAAAAGTCAGAGCCAGCTTGTGTCTGAGAGTGACGGCTTCCTGGAGCTGAGTAATGATGGCAAACGATGGGGTGATGTTTATTCACACTGGGGGGAGAATATAATACCACTTAGCGTGGTGTCGCCCCACGTCGCCGGGGTCAGAGGGGTCAGACCTGTCAGCGATCTAGTCTGATCGGGGTTTCGGGGCGAGTTTAGCATCAGACAAAATCATCAACTTCTATTTTCAGTCTGAAAAAGCAGGAGGATTCAATTTACCCAACCGATCCCCCGGAGACAAACACATCTGCCTACTTCAAACGTCCTTTTAAGTCGGCGCTGATGCGTAACCATGACAACATACTGCTTTTGCTGCGTGTTCGGAGCGGCGCAAAGAGGAGTAAAAAAAAAACAAAAACGCAATGTCAGACGTTACTGAGACGACCCGACACACAGCTCGACAATAGTTGACATCTGCATTGGTCCCGTCCGGCGTACTTCCTCCGCAGAGATCCTGCTGCTTCATAGCATAATATCAGATGACAGTCGACTCGGTGGAGTCGGCGGATTCAAAGGTCTGGATGGAGGCAGGGTTACGGCGGGAGGTGAGCAGGTCCTTGTTTGGTCCTGTTGCTGTGTGGATAACCTGAGGCTGAACTTTAGAAATGTCACCAACGTCCGGTCGGGAGCAACGCTGGATACATTCAGCTTTAAAACAATGAAACACTCTTACGAATGCCAATGGGAATCGAAATAAGGATCTGCTACTTGTAGAATACCACCTGGTAGTTTCTTTTTCCGCTCCTTCTTGGGTATTTAGAATACTGAGGACCATTGTGATTGTCAGGGAGAGGTGCCCCACTTAGACGAGACAGACCCCGATCCTCAGCGACACCAGTGTGGACTTTAAAGGAATCATCTCCTGCGACCTCGCCTTCAACAGTTCTTGTGCCATCTTCCCCGCCACATTCCGGCCCCTTCACCTCTTCTGCTTTTCTGTCTCAGTTATTATCTCTATCATTAGATTCAGAGAAT
>CAAKHC010019144.1:6958-26397 GCA_901007825.1 Macroramphosus scolopax | reverse complement strand
AAAAACCAACAACCCCCCCCCCCCCCCCCCCCCCCTTTAAATCAGACAGACCCTGATCCTTGACATGCGGTCGAGAAGAAATCGTCTTCTGTGAGCTCGCCGTGATCATTTTTTGTGCCACCACATTCCTGCCCTTTGCCTCTTCTGCTTCCCCGTCTCAATTATTATCATTCATTTGATTCAGCGAAGGTCGACAAATTCCACATGAACAGACGCCTATTAGCCGTCCACACATCCGCTGCCTTTGTCAGCCCCTGTCAGGTCTGGTCGGCGGCCTCCCGACTGAATGGAAACAATTGATCTTTCTCCTGGAAGCTCTCTATTCTAAAAGAAAAGACATTTTTAATCCCATTTTTTGTTGTGTTTCTGTTCGGAGCACACAGAAACCAGCAGGTGTTATAACAGTGAATGTGTTTCTGTTGGTGAGAGGAGAAGCAATGACTGCTGGGAGTTTGATGTCAGAGGGTCGTTACAGGAAGATGACGTTGGTTAGATACAGATGTGAGCACATTGTATGAATCTGAACATAAAGTCTGACCCCCAAGATGCTCGCGCAGATCTGATTAAATTCCATTAAAATGGAGACTGATATCAAATCTGTCATAATCCTCAATTTGTTAGATTAGTACCTGTAATGTACTTCACTCCACTAGCCTGTGACTCGGTTCCTATACAATAAAACGGAGACAAAGGGTACAAAAAACTACAACTGGAGATGACCTTTCGACTGGACCACAACCGCCACAGTGCCATCCATCATGTCGGCAATCTGACCAAAGAGTACTCAATAGTGTTCTTTTAGATCCCCTCTACAATCCTTTGTGTCTGTGCCTTGCACGGTTGTGACAGTAAAGAAGTGATGAAGTCTCTTTATACACAGACAAACACCTGCCAAAGCATTTAAAACCACCTCTGTGACGTCCTGCTGCAGACACATTGTGCTTTAAGACGCACTCACAAACTCATCAGGTGAAGAAAAGACACATCATTGTTCTTCCTGCCAATCAACGACCGCGTCACCTCATGTCAAGGCTGCAGAGGAAGATTCACTGAAATAAGACCTTCAACCAGACGGAAACCCTGGAGCAGGAATGCCTGTATTCAATCTATCTGGTGGGTCTTATCAAGTGCAATTGGTCCCGATTTGGAATTTCTTTGCACGTGGGAGAATCTGCTGGTGAAAGCAACAATCACAATCACCGACGCACTGAATGTTTGAACCGGGCAATTCTGCAGGTTGTATGCGCGGAAAAAGGCTTGAAAAAACGTCCCTTTCATCAAGTCAAAGACTAACATTCATGTCATTCTGGTCCATGCACTCCAGGAAACACTGTTTGTTTTTTTTTATCCGATGCTACTGGAAGCTACTGACAGGACAACACAACCAACCAATGCTTCCAAAAATCATGCATAAAGGTAGAAAACAAAATTTGCAATGGTGAAAGATACCAGCACAAAAAACCAGGCGATACTCAATGCAAAGGAGGCCGAGTAAACTGGAGGTACTGCTGCGCTACAGATATAACTCTCACACAATGTTTCAATAGGGAAAGCAGATACAGGTCATTAAACAGTGGCCATAATAAAGGAGAGGTGGAGTAAAATATGTGGCTACTACATAAGCTAACTGCTAATACATAATCAGAGAAGGAACATAAACGAGGTGTAGTTAGCTGCTTGGTTTTCTATTACCTTCCCTTCCACATTACTATCAGTACTTTAATGAGTTAGGAGAACTTTGTCATCATCATCATCCGTTACTCTCCTTCTAATTGCCTTTGTCATAAATAAATACGTCACTTTGGGCAACTGGCCTACATGACTGATCCTTCAGTCTTCTATCTTCTCGTGGCCGCAAGACAGAGGAAAAGTGCTGAGTGCAGCGTTTCTGTACAGTTTATGACCCTTCTCCTCCGCAGGTATAATTCATGTATTCACCTGCAATATTCAGGCCTAATGATATAACATCATCAGTCTCAAGCCCTAATTGGTGACTACTTGAAAATCCATATCTACTTTGATGTCTGCTCCTCTCTCTTCCCCGTGAGCTGAGCGCCGGCTTTTCAAAGCTTCATTAAAAGCCTCCCGTACATTATGTGGAGTTGTGCGCGAGCTCGCTGACATATGATAAAGAGCCTTTCCCCTAGCCGCTGTGTGTGTGTGTGTGTGGAAAGACGGGAGAACGGTTTAAACATCCCCGGCGCTCAGATGAATCACCTGTGCATTGTTTCATAATTAATGAGCCCATGAAGAGACGGAACAAAAGAAAGGGAAGAAGCAGGATCTCCTGAATCCACAAAGGTAATTAACATCCCTCCCTCAACCTGTAACATTGCAGCTTTCTCCAAATAATTGCCTCCCGCGCCCAGAGGGGCCTGGTGGTCCTGTGTTTGCCTGTTTATACATGGGAAGGTAAGCCCATGTAAATTATATTTAGACAAGGACTTGATTTCAAAGACTCAACTGTACTTCAACCTCCTGGGAAAAGAGATGAACTATTACTTTTCCAAAAAGCATTAATCCATCACACTCTTGAGCCTGTTTGTCTTTTTGCATCATGGAAATATGAGAACTGGTTGTCTTTATCACATATATTGTTCCAAAGCAGCTTGTATTGTACTGTAAATATCACAGGGGCTTTATTTTGCAATGTGTTCACGGATGCGACGATCCAGCCTCCTAAACTTGTAACTGTCAGCAGCCCAGGGAGAGTTGTCAGAATGAAATGGTTCAATGAAGAACAGATGCATCCCCCATGGTTTGGTTAAAACAGCAACCATTACCACGAAGGATTCCACTGTGGAGTCAAGCCAAGCAACGATCAAGTAATCATCCTTGCACGGCATTCTCCATTTGGATTCACTTGGGACACCACCCACTGAAACACTGCAGAAACAAATTTGATTTTAAAATATGAGCTCCGAAGGCAAGTTGGAAGTGAACATATTACATATGGACGGGTCATTGGAATACCTGCGCTTTCAATGTTTCCTTTTTATTATCAAAGAGTGGGATTTATGTATGGACGATGATATTTAAATAGTAAATAATAATACTTGTTTAAACTGTAGGAACAAGAAGTCTAAAGTCTGGGGGTGAAATGCTCCAGTGGGATAATCAGGTATTATGAGATATTACAGGGCCTAAAATACAGGACTTTGTATGTGAGAAGAAGGATTTTAGATTTCATTCTGGACTTCACAGGAAGCCCCTGCAGAGAAGATAACATAGAAGAAATACGATCCCTTTATTTTGTCCTTTTATATTTGAAATTATTAAAATCATTAATCACTTTTTGAAAAATTCTGAAGCTCAGAAAAAACACTTTTCTGTACGGAGGCAAAAAGAGGACAAATTCGATAAGAAACTAATTGCGAAATTCATAAATTCAGACTTGAATGTTACAAATTCAGTTGTGTTGCGTAAAATGTTTCTTAAAAGGTTGGATTTAACAGTTTACAGCAGCAGCAAAAAGAAAGAAATCTGTGCGGTCGTTTAAACCAAAAATAACGTCAGGTAACGTTGGACGTACCTTGTCAGTCAACGCGCAGCAGCATTCAGAATCTGCTGAAGCGTCTTCGGAGTCTATCAAATGCATGAACTCATATTTTCTGTGTCTTTTAAAGTCAATACTTAAAGTTTTTTGGGGCCTGAAGGTTAACAGACTGATTGGTTTTATCTTCATTGATAGATATAGTTGGGTGTCATCTGCATAACAGTGAACGTTAATAGTGTTTCCTAATAATAAGGCCTAAATGAAGCATATATATAACGTGAATATAATTGGTCCATGTCCATGTCCAGATCTGTGGTTGGCTGAAACACGCTGATCAAGAGTTACTAAAGAAAGGTTGATTCTATCCAGTAGATAAATGCTGACTAATGGAATCATGTCCTTAAGCAGCATAGGTGGGACGGAGTCTAAGAGACAGGTTGATGGTTAATGCACCTCCACTTCTATGACTCCTGTGTTTGAGGAGAAATCGGTGCCAGTCGAGGGCATTTTGTCTCTAATGGTAAGAATTTCATCATTAAAGAAGCTCGTAAAGTAATTACTACTGAGCTCTAAAGGACTACACGGTTCAATAAAGCTATGACTCTTTGTCAGTGGGGCAACAGTGCTGAAAAGAAACCTGGAGTTGTTTTTGTTCTCCTCTATTAATGCTGTATAATTGGCTGCTCCGGCGTTACACAGCTTACATACTCTGAGACTTTCCTTCCAAACTCAGCGGAAATCTTCCACTTATGTTGAGGCGCCATTTCCGTTCCAGTTTTTGTGTGGTTAGTTTTAATATCTTTTCTTTAAGGAAGGCAATATAAAGTAATCTAGTTTGCATTAAGCCTGCAGCACCACCAACAGGATATCAATCTGGGAGGGGCAGCAGTCAGTTTAGGAACCCTCAGCTGCATTAAAATATGTCAATGAACTACATTTAACTAATCTTATCGATGTCTACATGGATATTAAAATCACCTACTATGACCACTTCATGTATACTGTACTTGATAAAAACTCCAGGGGGGCGGTACACTATCAGACGTGGTGTGAAAGTCCAAGAACCAGGCTTTCAAATGAGTTATAACCCAGCTTAGCGTGAGGGTTTATTAATAGTTGAGCCATAAAAGGCTGCGACTCCACCTCCTCCTCGGCCGGAGTCTGGAGGACTGTGAGTGTTAATGTGACCGGGGGAGTGGATTCATTAAGACTGACATATTCTTCGGGGTGCAGCCAGGTTTCAGTCAGACATCATAAATCAATAATGATAATCTGATATTAGTTCATTTACTAAAACTGCTTTAAATGACAGAGATCTTAGTTTAAGTAGATGTGGTCCGTCACTTAGATCACTTGCGCTCAAGGAACTCTCAGCCGGCGTCCATGTTTCTTACTTCAATCCCGGCTGCCACCCGTTTGCACAGCATAACTGAATGTGAGAAGTCAAGGTCAATAGCTGTTAACACACTTAACCTGAGAGTGACCTCATGGCGGCTTGTTCCACTTGAGGGACCTCAGTGTGGTGGAGGCAATTTTTCATGTTCGCAATGTACCCGGCAATTACCCTGCATCCTTATAGGCATCATGTATCATCGACTCCCGGCAAATATCTTAGGACCTCACAAATCCCAGCTGATCCAAACAGGCCGTACTTAGCTGCTACATTTGAGTTTGACCTCAAATATGGATTGAATTCTTCTGAATGACAAAATAAAAACATACAGACGCTCGTCATTGATTAAAAAAAAAAAAATTGTATTTGGATACCCAGGTCTCAGTGTCTGGCCAATAATTAATAACACTTTTAATATTGTATTACTAGAATTACAAGTTTCATTTGATTTGAGAAAGAAGATGATAATGATTCCCTGGAAATAAACTTCAGCTATTAAATGTGGGAGTGAAATCCTGACAGTTCTTTTGTCTCTTACGCAACTTCTCACAGCGCCTCGTTCCTTTTTCTCGCCATCTCCATGCATCACTTTCACATACGGGTGTAAAGTGGGTCAGGCCAGGCTTCCCTTGCTCATTGGAAAAGAGCATCCACATTCATCATTGTTTTGTAATGCCTTTGTTTCTTGACACAATCAACCCTAAACAATGGTACGTGCTCTAAGACTTCTTCGGGCCTTTTTCAAAAAAATTCCCAGGATGTATTAATGTCAGGCTCAAAGTGAGGTAGTTGGACGTTCCTGGGATCCGATCCATTCCCTTTACTTCAGTATTTAACTGGTCCTCTTTGGGTTCTCACGACATGCAAGTGGAGCATCATGAATCATAACCTGCTATAACATACCTGAAATAACATTACAAGCTCCTTCCGCTTAATCTTTCCAACTAACAGTGAACATATTAAAGTCCTGGAAGTTCGATCTTTGTGTTGGCCTGGTTTCATGATATCACGTCCAGCCAAGACAGTTCTCATGTGTTTCTGTTGTCATGGATGATTCTTCAGACGCCACTCGCAGGATTCTGAAGAAACCTACTGAAACAATCAACCCTCTTCCTTCCCCTCTTACTTCCACGTGTCAAACGGTTGCGCAGCAGTTACAGTGTTTAAACATGAAAACATAAAAAAGGGAAATGAATCCGAAAAATATGACGTGTTTAGTGAACGTCTTGTCTTTTCCTCGGCAGATAACACGGCACCATGTTTGCTGAGCAGAGCACTAAAAATAAACGTTACTCTCTCCGTTCGCCGCTCTGACACAGGCAATGCACTCGACTGATATACTGTGGCAGACAAATTAAGCATTTAAAAATGTGACTTGACGCTAATTATGTCTGTCTCAGGGAAACATCTCCAGCCAAAACCAGAGATTATAATTACGAAACAGAATACTCTTGTCTGTCCAGTTTCATCAGAGCTAAGCCAGCAGTGGCGGCGGTGGCGGTTTGTGTGTGTGTGAGCGTGTGTGTATGTGTGTGTTAGTGTGTGTGCATGCGTGGTTGGGATGGAACCACAGGGGAAGAGTAACCCGAAGGCTGCACCACCGCAAGAACACAACGCCGAATGTGCATCTGTCCTCTCTTAGGAAAATAAATGATAAATGTATGTCAGCAGGCTTATGTTCTGAACATAGACTGTATAAAGATGGACACCAGGCATTGATCGCCAACTAGTGGCTGATTGCGGTACAGGTCATAAATCCTGACCTCTGCATATCGGATGTAAGTGAATGACTATGTTTGAAACCCTGCAAACAAAGTGTTCTGTATAACCGATGGCTCACTATTGGATAGGTTATAGACACAATATGTCTGGCTCTGATCACCACTGCAAAGGTTTCAAATGATGTCACTGCCACAGGATGGACAGAGCCCATATTTGGGGTATGTTGATGAACGTACAGTGGGAGGTATTGGAGATGCGATCATTTCCTCTGTGGCCTATGATTAGATCCTTTCTTTTTGAATAAAAGTATGAAAAGGAAGTATTGGAATGATTTGGGCATATTTAAATTAAACCCTCGCTGGGGACATTCATGTGGCAGGTATAGTTAATAGAGCTGCCGATCAATTAAAAAACTAAGAAATTAATTGCACAATTGTGTGATTAAATAATTAATTAATTAACTTTTTTTTTTCTTCTGAAGACTGAAGCATTAATTAATGGTTATTTGTGATGTAAAATCAGGGAATTAATGTAAAATCATCTATTTAAATTCAAATACTAATGCTACAGTTTAACAGCTTCTTTTCACTGTGAACTAAAGTCTTCCAATGAAACCATCAAGGTCTTCAAAACTGTGCAGATGCTTTAATTTTTTATAGTTAATGAAATTCACTATGAGACCTTCTAAATAAGTGATGTCATATCATTTTGTTAGTATGACAATCTACTCTATTTAGATTATTTCGCTCTCTTGCACTGCTTATACATAAAACATCTTGGATCATGATGACTGACACTGGCAGTTTCTACTCGAGTTATTTCCATATACAACAACATCTCAGTGTGAATTAAAGTAGTCGATCCAAAATTGTGCTGTTGCTGAAAGTGAACACACAACCAGGAAAACATCTTCAGAGGAATAAGTATTCACCCAATTTGTCTTTTTTTCTTTCTCGATGTGCTCGTGTTCAAATGTAGACAGATGAGTTCATCTTCCTGGCAAAAAGATGAATAACTACAAAAATTATAATAAAAACCAGACTATAAAAAAAAGAACCGCTATCTGATGGCAATAGTTCAGGAAACAATAGAGGAGACACTTAAATCAGAAGATGAATGAAGGTGTTCTCAGGCAGGCTGCAGCACTGGTCCAAAGAAACTTATTTGGATAAACAAGTTAGGAAAAATAATCTTCAGGGTCCTTCTTAAAATGTCGTTTAACATATTTGCACCAAGTTGCATCAGACCTGGAGCGGCACCTTGTTTATTCTAAGAATCCACGATAGACAATGCAGGGGAACGTTTGGAAAACACAAACCCAGTTAGTGGAGTCGGCTGACATGAGAGACGTGTTAGTTCAGTCTGTGTGACGTGTCGGGGAAAAACAACGCAAAGAAACCGAAGACTCCAGAAAGTAACTTCTTAATAGAGTCCCACTTTATCGTGAATTATTCAGCTTCCTGTACACCTTGGATGAGATTATTCTAACGGCGCCGTTCACATCTATTGCACATCTATTTGATGCAATACTGCAGCAATCATCTCTCATTGACATTCAGACAGTTCCACATTTCCATCTCTAACCTCATTGGCTCTGACAGTTCAGGCCTATTTCTGTGACAGATGAAATCACACGACACCGACGATACAACTTCCTAACCGGGGCGGTTCAGCATGCCCGCCGCGGTATAACATAATATTAAGTCCATTTATTGGGATTGTAAACACATCAATAAGTGAAATTCTCTCCTTGTGGAGTTAATGGTGATGTGACATGGCGAATAAAACCTCCTGGGAAGCGAATGTGTAAATCAACAGGAGTTACGTTGTCATCGGTGCTAATGGCGGACGGGGATCTTTTTGGAATACATTTATAGAGTTACTGACACCAGATAAGCAACAATTTATAGGAGCCTTTGTCTGCCCCTTTTTTCACTCTTTAAATAGTTTGTGTCCTAAATCCAGTTTCCTGCTGGCGTTGGACTGAGAAGAATTACGGTCTCGCTCACACGTTATAAATCTGTGGAGACACGTGTGCAGTATTTTGCAGAGTATAAAATGGATCTGACTGAATAGACGAGCCGCCAACCAAAACAACCGTATAACGTGTTGGTTTCAACCACCTGATACGACATACGAGCCCATTTCCGTAAAAGAAAAATCATTATTAATAATTAGTGATGTTTTATAAAGTGTCAATTCAATGACTTTCTTAAGGTGAGCTTGTGTTGAGGCACAAAAACACTTGGTGAAAGTTAGAGAACAATCATGTTCTGGGTTCCAATACACACATTTGTTAAAGGTCAGGGGTCAAACTAGGTTTTTGAAACACTGGTTTGACTCCAGGCTGGAAACAGGGAACAAACAGTCGTCTCCCGCGGCAACATCAATCGGAAAGGTAGTTTCCTCTCGCCGCAGGAAACGGGAATTGAACACTGGTGTTTCAAATGAAAGTTCAGTGTTCATACGATCCATCCAGCATCCTGTCTGTCTGCTTCTGCACTGTAGCACCAGCAGGAACACTTGGAAGAATTGAACCGCATTAACTTTATTATTGGATGTCTCGTCTATTTCTCGGCAGATAGCAGCACAGTACAGTGTTTGCTGATTAGAGCACTAAAAATAAACGTTCTGTGTTCACTGTTGCGACCCAGTTCAGCCCCCACGACTGATGTACCATGCCAAACAAATTAAGCATTTAAAAACCAAACGTGACTCTACTTATTTCTGTCTCACGGAGACGTTTTTTTTCTCTCCAGCCAAAACCAGAGATGATAATAAACGCAAAGAAAAAAGAAAGGAAATACACTTGTCTGTCCAATTCCATCAGAGCCGAGCCAGCGGGGCGGTTGTGCTTTCCCCATGCTGTCGTCATGCCTGGCTGTGATGGTACCGCAGGGGGAGAGTAACCCTAAGGCTACTACTCCCTACTCAAGTCACTAAATGTCGAATGTGTAACCGCAGTGCCGAGGCAATATTCTCCTCTCTAAAAAAAAAAGGAATGATACAAGTGTGTCACGAGCAGCCGACGTTGCTCTGCTCCGAGCTCAAACTGTGGCCAACTGCGGTGATGCATTTTATTATTTCCTCTGTGGCCTGTGAGCAGGTCCTCTTTCAATTATGTTAGAAGAGGGAAAAAGAAAAACACCTCCTATTTTTTCCCTATTTGAATAGAATTCATCCCGCGAGCTTTTTAAACACAATTCAAAACACAATGAAACACTATTAATAATGCAGCCGCGCGAATAAAACAAAGCCTCTTTCTATATATTGTGCACGCTGGGAGGCTTCCCGATAAGACCTCCCACCGGAGCACGACAAGTCGCTGGCTCCAGCAATTCAACGACTGCACACATCTGCCTGCTGTGGTTACAATTCCAAGAATCAGGTGAGTAGTGTTGTGTTTGCGCTGCAGTTTGCCGTTTCATTTCCACGAATTCCATGTTAACCAATGGTAGTCAGACTGCACTTATACCGGTCATGTGACTTCGCCCGCTCTCACGATGGCCATGTGACCTCTTAAAGTGAAGTCGCTAGTTTGCTACTTCATGGCGAGGTTGTCAGGTTGTATATAAATACAGTGGAGCAGTATCAGCACAGTATAAGTACAGTTGCCTTCAATGACACGGATATATAGTCCGTATCAAACACACCTCCAGTACTGCATATGCAAAGAAATCACAGGAATCAGTGTGTGATATGACAGATGAATTTATATTGAGCTTTAAAAAACAAAAAACAGCTCAGAACGGAGACGAGGAAATACATTAATAAAATCAAACCTCACATAACGAAGGCAGAGGAATTAATTCATTTTTGATGAAAATCTGTTGTGTTTTTTTTTTTTTTTTTGCAAATTAATTCCGGTACAAAAAGCAGTTATCTCCCAGAAAATGACAGACGAGGTTAGACGCTGTCTCCTCTCTCTAGACTTCCATTAGTCGGTGTAAATTAAAGCATTTGTTTCTTTCATGCACATCAATAAACACCAACTAAAAATAAAAACCACTGCACAGATTCGTACACTGGACTATCCTCATAAAAGACTTCATAAATTATCCCTCAAGAGTTTCGCCTGTACTCTAATTTCCCGTGCAAAGCAGGGATGCACTTCTCTGTCCGACTAATCAAACCTATATCCACAGAATCTACTGCTAATGCACAGACAACAGTCGACACCGCTCAGCAGTTTTGAAATGGCAGAATAAAGCTATAACTGAATCAAGCAGCTTGGCGGTGGCCTCAGACTCACAGAGCAATCTAAACCCACCAAATCCCTGCAGCACAATTCAATTCCATATCAATGCAGGCCAGGGCAGGAAGGATGTGATCTGACAGCCCTGAAAGGTTGGCGAGGCTAGCGAGAGGTAACTCTCTCAAGTCCAGCATATAATTGCTGGATGCAATTTCATCCTCATGATAACGCTGTGAAGATGTAAATAAAATGCAAATACAAATACATTTTTGTAAATCGATTCATTAAAGAAAACAAATAAATTGCATTTAAGTGCTTTTTGAAGGCTGCTTGTCGGAGTCCTCAGAAAAGCCTTCACCAGATGCTCTGACTGTAGCAGCTTAGTCGTCTCTGCCTGATTGCTGATTGATCGCGCAGATCTCGGGAGAATCCAGCTGCCTCCCGAGTTATCCAGGAGCCGCCCAGAGGACGTGATCTTGCGATGTGACTCATCATGTAACTGGAAACTGCAACATGTCCTGCTTCAAAGCAGAACAATTGAACTTTCGCAGTGGCCACAGTGGAAACCCCACAAGGAAACATAAAGCTACGTTCTGCGAGGAGCGGTGAGCGATGATACCTTAATCACACCGCCTGCAGGCTCCGAGGCCACAGGTGGATGCTGGAGAGAGGGAGGCGGTTGCTATAGCGCTAGCAGCAGGTGCAGCAGCGAGACACGCCGTAGCATAGCATAAAGCACAGTAACGGGCCAGCAGGGACCAGAGGCATAAGCTGATAATGACCAGGCACACACACACACACACACACACACACACACACACACATGGATCACAAGAGGTAGTTATTATATAATTATATAATTTCTTTCCATGGAAAAGGAAACACATCAGAACAAGTTCTCCGTATAGAACATAAAACGTCTCTTTAGGCCGATTTACACTCAACACTGCCATTAATGCTGCAGCATCGACTTTTAGGGTGATGCCTTCGACCACAGTGTCTCTATCTTTTACACAGACATTGACTTGGCTGTGTGAGTAGCCTCAGTTGACGGTTTACCGGTGGAACAACAATTTCCCACATTTCCAGTCCTTTGCATTTTATTCAGCTGCACCGTCTCCGTGTGTTTTACACACATAAGGTCCCCAAACAAATGCATCATCCCCCTTTTCTCTCCCCTTGGCCCTGTAGCGTTAATATAACATGTATAATAAATTAATAATGTTTCAGGTGAGTCTTTCAGCTGGATGCTGCTGCAAATGACAAGCAGAACAGCAAAACTGACTCATGCAGAATGCAGATTTAAATCATACATATATATTTGTTACAGATTCACACAAGCAGCTCAATCAAAATTACTTTACTTTTTACAGTAATTTCCATTTTTATAGAGTTTCGGGAGACATTTCCTTTAAATGTGTTCAACTGGAGGATTGCTGATACAAGCAAGATCTCAAACTGTCAAGAGTTCTTTCCTTAACAGAGAGCCGATCTATTTCGAATCAGCACAGTCCAATTTATATTTCTCCCCCATATTGTGTCCTGTCCTCCCCTGCTGTCACTCTGCTGTCCGTGTTTTAGTGCTTTGGAGGTGCTCATCCCTATCATAATGACCTCCTCGGGGACCTGGCGATGCAGTCTGCAATGCCCCGGCAGTTTGGTGAAGGACTTCACAACATGTGAAACAATAAAGAGCAGTGACAGAGCGCGGTGGCGAACGTCCTCCTGACAGAAGAGTACAAACAAAACCTTCACACCAAGATGAAACGGCCAAGCCCTCTCCCTGGGTGCGATGATGGGATGGGTTGGGCAGCCGAAAGGTCTCTTTGATAGCCACACTCGTCTTAGTCCTGCTTTTTGCAGTCTGAAGGGAAATGTAAAACATTACAGGCCTGCAGGAGTGGTGTGTTGCAGCTCCCCCAGTTTATGACGTTACCTCCACTCTGGTGCACTTAGATAACCAATTTGCAAGTGCAAATATTTCCCCAAGTCTGAGTCTTTGTACCGCAGCAGCGCCCTCACTTTCCAAAAGTGGTAACTCTTGCAAGAGAAACAAATTCTCACTGCACCTTTATGGTGATTACCAGTCGGCGGAATCATTGAAATCAATTAGAATCACGTCCAGGCTGTCATCAGCATGACATGTGGCAACCCTCCCGTCTTCAGCTGCACATCAACTTTTCTCTATTATGGTAATGAATCCGTCTATTTTGGGAGGAGGTTGTGACAGTAGCTATTTGGGCGACGCTGCCATCCGTTTGCTAGTTTGGCAGTAATCAGTTTGGAAAACAGCGCTGGGAGTTCAGGTGTCTTTCATAGAGAGCTGCCGTTGATCGGCGCCCCGGTGGATGTGCGGAGGTGTGCTTGTGTTTGACATGTTTTAGGGAGATGTGAAACATGGAAAGCTCGGGAAACACTGTATGATTAATCATTTCCCAGTGCATTAAATCTAAAATGATATGGAACAACTGAAACTTGGCCCGTTAAAACACATTTTAACCAGCAGTCCCTTCCAAGCTTCTGCTGCTCACTGATGAAACGGGTGAGAAAAATCACAACGGCTGTGACTTCAGGTATTCAAGTGTAAAGTGATCACACAAAATATATATCTAACGTACAGCTTATTCAAGTCTCTGTTAGCTGCCGTGTGTAACCTGTATTATCTGACAAGCACAGTCCCTCCCTGGACTCGAACCCAGGACCACCTGCATGGCGCTGGTGTCTGCTGCCAGCACGTCAGCCCGTCACTAACCCGAACCCCCAGTCCAGGTCACAGCACCAATGTAACCTGTATTGTTTGACAAGAACAGTCCTCCACCACAGTTCAAATTGCCGTGACAGCTTTCGCAGTAAACCTCTGTCGGGAGTTCCGAGTGGCTATATTTTGTGCGAATCCGCTGACAGATGGGAACTCAGAGAGCGCGAGCCTCCACATAAGGCAAAATATATAAAAATGCTGGTTTTGGCTGAGCAGATCTACCCAAAAATTGAACGGCTTGTCCCTCGGCAGACAAACCGACACTGGCAAAAACATGACCTCTGTAGTGGCGGTGAATTTTTTTTTGACATAATACACATATGTACAAAAATAATAAGTACTGCATGCAGATGGAGAAGATGGAGGTTGCGAGTGCCCGGTGTCACCGAGCCTCATACCGGCCTCCAGAACCGGCTTCTTTCTCGGAAACCCTGCGAGCTGCAAAAATCAATAAACAGCAGCTTCATGAATAGACAATATCTTCCCCATTGTTAACAGTTACAATTTGAAACAGGCCGGTCATAATAGAATGAAGTGATTTAAATGCATTGGATGCTGAATGGCACCGTGGTTTACAGCTAGCGAAGGTAATCTGTAACGCTCGGTAATAGCCGGAGGAAAAGTGCCAGCGCACACATGATTAAATGGATTACACAAACATCACAATGCATAAAATAAGGACCATTACTCAACTCTGGCAAAGTAAACATTTTTTAAGAGCGGCGTATCACATGAAGGTTTACTGCGTTGTGCTTGTTTTCCATTCGCCTCGGACGCCGGCGAGTTCCTTTGGGGGAGGAATGAAACTGACATCATTAATAAGTTGTCGCATGTAAAACATAAATTACAGCGACAATATATAATCGTCTTAGTGAGAAACTGCTGTGTTTATATATAATGTAATCCTGAAGAATGGATGATTTACTGCAGGCTGGTGCATTATCATTATATGCATTTGTTCTATCAAGGCGTACCTATTAATTTGGCAGTGTATGTGCCTGCAGATGTTCAAAGCTGTGTTGTGTCCTATGCAGTATCCTTACGAACATGCCATGTGGTTTTTGATCATGCAGACCAGGCCGTGCTGCAGGGGCCCTGTTTTAAAGATCCCCTATATTGAAATGATATTCCACAAACTACCATGACAATAACAAGCCACACAGCCGAGATGAAGAATGATCAAACACTGATCCGGGTCACCTGAAAGTCAGATGTTTTCCTGGATGATGGATCGTTTTCAGCCGACAACAAATAAAAAAATGAAAGTGACAACTTTTTGTTTTGCTGTTCAACATTCACTGAACCTGATAGACAGATTGGACGAGCTCGGGCATTATCTCCACTTGCCAGAGGCGCAATTGCTTGGAATTGAACAGTTGTGCCAGTGATGAAGACGAGTGTTTTTTATTTCTCCCCTTGATGAGTAAAACAATCATGCCACTCCATATTGTAATAACCAGAAAGCTAAATAAATATTTTGCTCTTCCTGCCTTCTGAAGTTTGCAAAAGTCAAATTAGCAGTGCTCTTCCAGCGTCTTGATAACAAACAGGGACGGTGTTTTCTCTCATGTATCCCTGTCAGCTGATGCTGTCACCCGTCTCCAGAACCATCCTCCCATCACTAGGACGGTTCTCCCATCATAACCTCTCAACCATCCAACTATTGATCCATCCTGTCATCTCCTCGTGCTGCACATTGCATCCTGCAACGACTTCAGCTGCGAGCAACCGAACTCCTCAGATTAATAATCGACAAGAGCCATCGCAGGAGATGACAGACTGGCTGTGTCAGCAAAAACAAGAGATCAAATCTATTGAAAGGACATTTAGCTTTTCATAGATGGTTCATTCATTCCCATTAATCTATCACTGCTTCTTATATTGCAAAGAAGTAAGAGAAAGTACGTTTTATTTTGTGTAGCGGTGCATTTAAGGAAACAGGTAATCTGAGGGGTTTGGAAAGTTTATATTGTTGTTTAGGTTGGATTTCACTTTGAAGAAGAGATTTCAATCTGATTCCTTTGCTGATTATATAATTGGATGTTTACCTTGAAGTGGAGTCTTTCAGAAGTGTGATACGTAACGTCAAATTATTCATTCTCACCTAGAAACATTTCCACGTGTACAATCAGGTTTCTGCCTAATTAGGGCAATATAATTATAGTTATTGAGTTCTGTGCTGTTGTTGATGTCGGACCTATCTGCTCTGCTCAGGCTTCATTAACAACCGTGTCTTTGTGTGAACAGGCGACGGCAGCGCGCCGCAATCAAAACAACACACATCCGTCAGTTTCACATTCACCTTCTCACTCTCTCAAAAACTTTTATTTTGGAATCAAAAGTCAGCCAAAGTTTTCATTATGATGAGTTTTTCTAATTACCGTGCACTCTGAAATAAGTTAACTCCATTTATTGTTAATTGCACACGCATGGTTTCGCATTGGAAACTCCAAACACACACATATACGTCCAAATAATTTCCAAAAGATTGTAGATAGACTTTAACTCGTACAAAACAATCGATCGTTACCATGGTTACCATGCCTTGTGTTTATCGTGGGAGTGCATGTTCGGCGGATTATAATTGATTCTGCATTAATCTGTGCCCGAGGTGCGACGTAGCACTGTTAAGCTAACGTGGTAGTTGGCCTGCGGACGCTTTGCAAATGTCCCCAGACGTGTACTTTGTTTACAATAAACAGGAGTATCATATTCTACAGTGTCTTTTTCTCAGCTTGCTCTCGTTGGCTGTCGGGTTGTTTGTGCTCACTCCATCGCTACAAAACACTTAACCTTGCAATCTTGCTCCTTCATTTTTTTATAGAATAGTATAAACCTATTTCAAACACAAACGTTAACCTTTTATCGTTCTGAGAAAATCCCAAAAAACAAATCTTGACAGTGCACGAAATGTGTTTTTTTTCCGAGGAGGTCAACACATCGAACTGGAGCAATATAATTTGACAGTGTTAATGTTGGTGTGAACAAAGCAGAGGCTGAAGTCTGATTCTCTGTCGTCCTGCATTTAAATACAGCAGGGATTTAATTAACTGAAGGGTGAGGCTTTTATTGAGTACAAAGCAGCTGCAGATAAAAGATAATGTAAGAATTACCCATTCAGTCATAGAAGTATTATTTGTCTGCCCTTGTTGACAGAATTGCCAGAGAGTGACAGACTCCGGATTTAAATTCGCAACACAACTTCCAAAAGTCCCTCCAGAATACTAACTTCTCATTGCACCGACTCATTCTAATGGAAGTCTCGCCTGTTGGAGTGGAGATACTTCGACCTTTGCACCGCACATGCTGCGCTGGGCAGGAAACACCAGACTGTTTGAGCACTGGTTTGGGAAATTGAGAAGCTCCACAGAAATATCCTGCTGACATTCTGCTTGTCTACAGATTGGGAGAATGACCAAATGTACCAAACCCAGACTCGTTGCAAAGATAACAGCTGATTGCTTCCGACCTGTTGCGACTTTGAGTCGAGGCACATATTTGAGGAACTCCGTGTGTGATACCACATCAGCTGTGTGTCAAGGGGTCCTTTGCATCCATTACAAGGGTGGAACGTACGACTTGAAGGGCGCAGACCTTTTTCACGGGAAAACATATTTGGCTTGTCAACGCAGGAAGAAAATACCAGAGCCCAGGAACCTCCATCATTCAGGATGTTAACACCACAAGCGCTTTCTTACTGTGACAAGTCAATACATGTCATGAGAAAGAGAATCATCCTGCTTTTAGTATGGACGTATTCCGGTTTCCAATCGCGTGACATCGCTCACCTCAACACACTGACTGCTGTCAAATCTCAAACACATTCAACCTCCTGAAACAAAAATCCAGCTGCACCGAGCTGCACAGTGTAGCAGAGGTAACACTGTCTTACACACAGATTGCGTCTCTTTTCAGCTCCCTCTGCAACAAGAATATAATACATGCAAAAACAATTTAGCTCGATTGCTGTCTCTCTTTCCCCTCTCACACTCATTACTGCAATTTCTTTGTATTTCCTTTTGCAGCTTCACAAATCCTGTCTAATTCCCCCAGCTGCCCCTCAGATCTGCAGGCAAGCGTTCCTCACTGTAGCTAATGTGTTTGAAAAGTTCTGTCTTTCTTATGGCGGGTTGATTGACACGTGAAGAAAACATTTTTAAAATTCAGAATCCGCAGCGGATATAATCACGGGAGTCTTGATATGTATCTGGAGGTTCTGCACAGGGGCAACAAGGACGGCCCCTCCCCTCGGTGTTGTGGAAAATAAGGTGCACACTCAAAAGAAGAATTGTCCAAATAAATGCAGCTTTATCTCCTTTTCAATGACTCCAATCATTGTTGTCTGTCGCCCGAGCGCCCACATTGTGAGCAGCTGATTGGTCTGAAAAGTGCGAGCGTACGAATCGTCGGCTGTGCAGAAAGGCCCATGAAAACATGTATTATGTATAAACACAATGTGCAAGAAGCCGCTGTGGACGTCACTAGAAACATCGGCGTTTTTAGATTCTTTAATGCTTCCTTCATATTTTCCATGCAGCCCACCAGTTCCCTGTCATCGCTCCGGCGACAACTTGTTAAAGCCCAGTCACATGAGAGGAAGCACCTTGGACATCCTATTGTTTGAATTACATTTGACAGACGCAACGAGGCACCAGTTGCAGGGAAGAGAGTGTGAGAACATCCCGCATGTATTCAAGCCGAAGGTGTCAGACAGGTTTCTACCATTTTATATATCGGTTAAGTAGATTGTGATATAAACTGCTCCTCAGATGTCCTCTGGCTGTACTTCTTCAGTTGAGAGCCTCACGTCATAATGTTTTGTTAATTGCCCTTTTCAATGAAATTGTTCCTGCTTCAGCTTTCGCTCATCAGAGCATTTTTCGAGATGGACGGATAGTTGCGGTGCACCGATTTATCTTTCATATTGTTCCGGTTAATTAAAAGTGAACTGATTTCATATCCCTCGCCTGTAAATATGTAACATTTAAGGCATAAATATTAGCTTGTCTTTGTTGGTTTTGTGGCTCCGATGAATATTCAAGGCTCTTTGGCACCCAAAGAGAAAACCTTCAGTTCAGCCCATGAGTGTGTCCTTCAGTAGAATGCACAGACGATGAAATACTTCTGACTGTGAATAGAATTATATGTTTACTGTTTGCAACAAAGACATGTTTGTCCTCTCATGGTTTAGGGATTTCAAGTCCATGCAAATGGTTTTCTAGAATTCTATAACATCTACCTGGAATAAAGGAAAACTCTATGATTTACTGCACATCTGGCTCGCTTCAGAGAGTCGCTGACTCTCTAATTACATCTTTGTACTTTATGTTCTTACATAAACCGTACACCCTGGTACGTGTTAGCTTACGGTTCACGCACAATTTCTCAAGTAATTCCTAAGTGTCTGTTGCACCCATTACGGCCTGCCTGCATGTTTTATTCCATGCAAAGTGTGATTTTCACTGAGTGAATAGAATATAGATTAACCAGGTGTTTTAATGAATGAATTTCTTTCACTGCAGGATTGTACGTGACCATTGGCACTATAATTACACAGCACGGTGTATTTTACTTCTCAGGCACATCTCAGTAAACTAATTGCAGCATCTTGTCCCTGTGTAATTGAGCTAATAAGTAAGAAAGGCTGGCTATTATGTTTTAATAAAGAACGAACCCCATGCGTCTACACTGGAAGGAGTTCATGGACAAGTAGAATCATTATATGTATTGTAGCGTAGAGTATCCCTATATTTACAAAAAGGTGGGCGCCAGACAGGGGTTTAATTAAAGCCCTCCCCTGTCAAATTTATTTTCAATTTAGTAAAAACAGGATACCCCATCTCTACAAAAAGGGTCCGGAAAAAAGAAAATAATG